>VZQC01007605.1:1446150-1496089 GCA_009823505.1 Rhizomys pruinosus
ATATATAACAAGACTATCAAATCTAGACCAGTGTCCACCACCCTATCTCCCCACCCCACCAGAGCTCATGTAGTCTGCTAAACTTGCTTTTGCTTTTCATCTCTTTCTCAGTCTTTCTCAATATTCTCCATGTGGAAGATGACTGTTTTGAGGAGAAGTTCACTGTTTCAATCAGTTCTTTGATGCAGTCCTTTCTGTTATTGTTGTTGTTGTTTCCAATATGCATCACTCCCAACTGCTTGGACAAAATCTCAAGGGGTCGTGCACAAGAAATACTTACAACTAGGTAATTTGCACTAGCATCCACAGATGAGGGATACCATTCGTCGTTTGTTTTTCTGGGACTGTGTTACTCCACTCAGCAGGATGTCTTCTAGCTCCAGCCATTTTCCTGCAAAGCTCATGATGTCATCTTTCTTTACTGCTGCATAGAACTCCATTGTGTAGATGTACCACATTTTCTCAATCCACTTGTCAGTTGAGGGGCATTTGGGCTGGTTCCATCTCCTTGCTATTGTGAACAGAGCTGTGCTTCAGGTCGTCTTGGGAGATCTCCGATCGGAAGAGACTTTCTAAATCAGACACCCATGAAGGGAAACAACCTGAACAGACTAAAGTCCAAAATGACAACTCCAAAGAAATTAGACTGTTTTCTTCTCACCCACTTGTACCCCTTTCACAAAGCCCAGGGAACAAACTGTGGAAGAGGAGGTGTGGTAGATTATAAGGGCTGAGGAGAGATAGGGATGAATCATGAGACTACAGGAATATCATCTGGACTCCTAACTGATCAACATGCCTGTGCATACAAGCTTCTCCAACTGGACTATGGGAGCCTTGGGTTGTTAAAAATTTGGACATAGATACTTGCAAAATGCACCAATTACCTAATTGTATGACATACTGAGTAACATCAATGTTGTCTGCAAACAACTATGTCATTATATTGTAGAATCCCTTAAAAATAAACAACAACAACAAAAAATAATCATGGGCAGGAAAGTAATATTAATAATAGCTCATTTTAATATCTTTCCAGATGGTAATACTTATTGTAATTTTTAATTCTTCAAGAAAATTATGGGCCAAGAATTTTGGATTAACAGGCTATAATGCTTTGAATTAAAGTACAATATTACTTCAGTTAGGATATTTGATGACATTTCAAATGTTAAGAGAATAAAAATTTTGGTTATACTTTCCTTTTGGATGCTTAAGGCCACACAGTTAGCCCAGAATAACCAAGGTTTTTGTTTTCTCAAGGTCAGTTGAGGATCTGGTCTTCCAGGATCACTCAGAATTTCTTTTGGGGGGGGGGTTAAAGTATCACTGTTTTTGATGCGTTTGTGGTATCACAAATTTCATTTATGTTGTTTTGATGCTATGTATATTATAAAATTCATCCTAAAATTAAAAAAGCATAAAACCAAAAAAGTGATAGAAACAAAAAGAAATACGAAAAAAGAATAAAAATTTTGGAAATGGAAAGATGAAAAAAAAAACAAAGTAGCAAGAAAACAAATGACTCACTCAAAAGATGGAGTAAAGAGCTGAGCAGAGACTTCACAAGTGAGGAAATGGAGATGGTTGAGAAACATCTTAAAAAGTGCTTTTTTGAGACTCATGGGTCAAAAATAAAAACCTTAAATAAAAAAGGGGGATATAGATACATATGAAAACTTTTTGTCAAAAAACCTTGCAACCCAAATCTTAAAACTAACTACGGGAAAGGATTTGTATGTTCCAACAGGCCAGAGAATCACTAACTTAATGGCTGAGAAAGAAAATGCAGCTTTGCAGTGAGTAGGATGTACTAGAAAGTGTCAGCAGAAGGACTGACTCCTCTGGGCATTGAAGGGAAGAAATGCCTCAGATTGCTGCAGACATCAGGCCCCTCTGTGGATCCTACTAGTAACAACTATTTTTAATGATTCCTAACGAAGCTTACCTTCTAGGTGCCGCAAAGGTTTTAATACAAGAGACTTTCTTAACTCCCCCCCCCCATAAATAAGGAGAAATAAGATGATGATGAGGTCCGGCTCTCCAGCTGTAATTGAGCCAGCTGTTTATAGTATGCTCGTGTAAAATCAGTAAACTGCCGTCCTTTAATTGACTAATGGACAATAGAAACTGTGAAAAGGATTTTCTCTATTCAGAACCAAATAATAATGCTAAAGTTTCCTTAAGCTATACACTTAAACAAAATATATCAACACAGGAACTCTGACATCAACAATAGATTACTCTACCAAGGAGATATTAGCCAGGAGACCCAAGCCCCCAAAAAGGGTTAAAGCTCCTTGCATCCAACGGATATCTGCAAGAAGAGAGGTGCGAAGGCCCTGCTGTTTGAAGACCCTTTATAACAATTTAAAATGTAATGGAGACCGCACTTGCAAGTTACAGATGTCCTCTGAAGTACATAGATGGTTACCAAAGGCCTAAACCAATAAAGCAATATAGGTCTCCTGAGTCAAGCAAGACTCCTCCGCAGCACCAGCTACACCTCATCTGCCTGGAAATACGGTGCAGTGCAGCCATTTGTCTGTATTTCCCAAATCTATTTGGCTATAGCTCTCTCCTTGGAGAATAACCCACGGCTTGATGCCACAACGTACTCCTCTAATGGTGTTAGGGGATGTTATAAACCACATGAGACCCTGCCATACTTAACGAAGAAAATGTAATTCATGAATTAACAATGAATTTTAACTTATGAATATGAATTTATTGAATTATGAATTATGAATTAACATGAAAATGTAATTCATGAATTAACACCAAAGATCTGTCTATACCAAAGTAACCGAACATAACAAGTAGTACTGTTTAAATACCTCCATATCTAATTGTGTGTGCTTCATTATAAGGATCGAAAGGCGATATATTATACTGTTTAAATACCATTTCTAATTGATGTGCTTCATTAGTAGGAATCTAGAGGTTATGCCTGGACAAGCTGGCAGCCCATGAAAGAAAACTAACTAGAGACCAAGACATCAACTCCAGTAAGAGACGTTGGTTTTGCTTCTCATCCACCGTGCCCCTTTCGAAGCTTAAGGAACAATCTGCGAAAGAGGGGGTGGGTAGAATGTAAGGGCTGCGATTGGGGTTCGGTTTGAAACTACAACAATATAGACTGGACACTCATTTGATCAACTTGATTGAACATACAAGCCCCCCCTTGCTGGATGGTGGGACCCATGAGCTGTGTGGGTTTGGGCACAACTGCTTGCAAATTGGTTTTACATGAAGGATGCTTGTACTCACAAATTCTCACTTATTGTTAAAATGAAAACAAAACAAAACAAAAAAGCAGAGAAAGATGCAGAAAACTTATGGCAGAATGCATGATTTGGGATGGGTAGGGGTGGGGTGGGGGGAAGGGAAGGGGATATATGCCTGAACTGAATTGGAAAATGATGTATGAAATACACAAAGCATCAATAAAAAAAATTAAAAAAAAAGAGCTGAGCAGAGACTTCACAAGTGAGGAAATGGAGATGGCTGAGAAACATCTTAAAAGTGTTCAATGTCGCTAATAATTAAGGAAATGCAATTTATTTATTATTTATTTATTTATTTATTTATTTATTTATTTATTTATTTATTTTTCGGTCTTTTCGAGACAGGGTCTCCCTGTAGTCCCAGCTGTCCTGAAACTCACTTTGTAGAGCAGGCTGGCCTTGAACAAGGAAATGCAATTTAAAACCACTTTAAGATATCTCACCCTGATAAGGCTGTCTAGGATCAAGAAAACGAAAATGATACCAAATGCTGGAGAGGGTGTGGGGAAAGAGGAACACTCATCCACTGCTGGTGGAAATGCAAACTTGGACAACCACTATGGAAAGCAGTATGGAGAACCCTTAAAAGACTCAAAGTGATCCTAGCACTTGACCCAGCCATACCACTTCTGGGTATATACCCATCAGACTCTTCCTACAGCAGAGATACATGTACGGCCATGTTTTTTGTTGTTCTCTCCACAATAGTAAAGGGCTGGAACCAACCCAGATGCCCCACAACTGATGAGTGGATACAGAAAATGTGGTACATCTACACAGTGGAGTACTATGCGGCAGTAAAGAAAGATGGCATCATGAAATTTGAGGTAAATGAATGGAACTAGAAGATTTTATGCTAAGTGAAGTAAAACAGTCCCAGAAAAACAAATGACAAATGGTATCCCTCATCTGTGGATGCTAGTACCAAGTACCTAGGTGTAAGACAAAATGAGCAAGGTTAATATTATACTCCTCATGATCTAAAGACAACTATGCTCTTGTATTGGGAATCCCTACACATGTTCTATAGCTGACATAACAGGTATTCTCAGACCTTGGACTTTTAGTATATGATGGAGGACATGTGTGCATCTTGTAGAGTAATATGGGATTAAAATGGAAAGATGTGAATCAAGAAATATCCTATGGAAATAACATACAGTTTGTTTCCAAAGGATACGATGTTAATATAGGTACATTGTAACAGGCTGGTGCAACTTAGCCTTTCTGGGTGCTTAATGACCATATCTGAAATCCCTACCAATTTGACCGAGGGACCTAGGGGACAACTTTGTTCCTTGCCCTCAGAGGTCAACCAAGTCTTAGGGGATTATATGTGGGGGCATCTCTTGAAAAGTCCTGCAGAGGTGGGTCACCATGCTTCCTATTCAGGGAGGTCTTGGAGAGCCACTAAGGGGACTTCAGCTAGTGTCCAGTCTATAAAGAGGAAAGTCTACTCATCCTTCAGAAAAGGAAGCCTGGTCTAGCAAGACCCGATTTTGTCCTCATGTGGATGGAACTAGTGGATGAGGAGCTGAAAGAAGCAAGGGACTTCCTCCTCCCCCCAAAAACAAAATCCCCAAGTGACCCCTGAGGACCAGATCCTCAACTGACCTCAATAAAACAAAACCTTGGTTAATCTGGGCTATCTGTATGGCCTTAAGCACCCAGAAGGAAAGTGCAACCAGAAATAAATAATAATACCAGAGAAACTGTAATGCAGACACAAAACTTGAGATCTTAGTAAAAAGACTAAAAGAAAAAAAAAAAAAAAAAAGAGAGCACCATTGTTTGGCCTGTCTACAATTCTTTTTTTTTAAATTTATTTTTTGTGTGTATGAATGTACTGTCTGCAAGCATGTTTGTGCACCCGTGCTGTGCAATGCCGCAGAGGTCCGAAGAGGGTGTCGGATTCCCCTGGAACTGGAGTTCTCCTGGAATTGGAGTTACGGACGTTTTTTCAACCGCCATGTGGGTGCTGGGGATTGAACCCTGGTCCTCTGTCAGAGCAGTCGGCACTCTTAACCGCTAGGCCATCTCTCCAGTCTACAATTCTTAAAGACAGGTGCATATGCTCTGTAGATGCCACTGGTTTAGGCACTCCTCAAAAGCATGAAATACAGCTTTTCTACTTTTTAGCCTTCCATTGTGGACTGAGGACTGCTGAGATAGAAACTCAGCTTGTGAACTAAGCAGCTAATGGAAATTCAGCCTCCTCAGAAGATGGACTGACATTGTTGGATTACCTCGGCAGTATCATGGAGGCCAATACCGGGGGGATCAAGACAGGATGTGGGCTTACTGGATTTCATTTGGGGGTGCAATATTTAAAGCAGAAGCACATCAGTAAAGGTTTCCTTATGCATAAGTTTTTTTTTGGTAGTGTAATGTCTTAATCATAGTCTACCATAAAATATTTTAGGAATATCTTTAATGTTTAGATAGTATATTAGCAGCACGCAATAATTACATCATAGGTTCACAAGCAGAAGCAGTCTTTTGCAAGGACCTTCTTTGCTGCCAGTTGTCATAGGCTGTTTAAAGTTAGAAAACTGAATAGAAACATTGAATATTGTACAAATGCACTTTGCTCAGTAATACTTGAGTTGTTGCAATATTAGATTATCCATTTGGTTGTTACAGAAAATCCTGAACTGTAATTGATGGTTGTTGCAGTAATAGTACATGGCCTGTATTTCTACCTCTATTAATGGGCTTTATGTGTTAGATTTCAATATCCTTGAGCCTGGGCAAGTGCACAAGTCTTTTTAAAAATAAACGTGGTTTACTTGCACAAAAATGAACAGATTTGAGAGATTGTTAACGCCCTTGAAGAGGTTTTTGTGAGTGTGAAACATATGGTGAGAATTTGAATTTTTCCCTTATTATAGTATTGAAATTAAGTCTACTCAATCTATCAAATCGTGTTCATGCCCTGATTTTATATACTTGTATCTATCAATAAACATTAAAAATAAAGAAGCTTTATGCCATAAACACCATTTATTATTTCTCATAGTTTTGTAAAATGGGTAGTGATTAGGTTTTCTTAAATGATAGGTAACAATTATTACTAATATTCTTCATCACATCACCAATAATCATCATAATCATGACTATCTTCCTCTTCCTCATCAGAATCTTAATGATGTTGTACCAGAGGACTTATACATCTTATCACCTGAACATCCTACAGTCAACCATGAAACTGGAGCATCTCATGTACTGGTTTTTTGTGGTAAGCTGCAAAAATGCTTCGTTTAATGCAAGCAGCATAGTAAGTTAAATACAGACAAGATTTGGAGCTCAGTCTCAGTTCCACCATTTGTTACTTGGAATAATTGGGGAAAATCATAGTGACTCAAATCTCTGAATATTAGTCAGTGGGTGGGTATGAATCTCACTAGATGGTTACTGTGTGGTAATATTCAGTCAGCTAGTGATGTGTATCAATGGCTTAGAAATAAAGCACTAGGGTTGAGGATATAGTTAGTATAGTGTTTACCTTGGAAGCTCCAGAACCTGAGTTTGATGCTCCAAACTCACAAAAGCCAGGCCTGTAAGGTCAGAAACAGCTCAGTAGGTAAACTGCTTGCCCTGCAAATTAGATGACCTGAGTTCAGATCCCAAGTAACTCACATGAAGCTGACCTCATTGTGGACCACATGTGAAATCTTAGTGCTCCCATAGCAAGATAAGAGCAGTGACAGAGAAATTCCTGGGGCCTGTTGGCCAGTCAGTCTACCCTAATAGATGAACTCCAAGCCAAAGTGAAAACCTGTCTCAAAGGAGACTGGATTTATGTTCCTGAAGATAACAGCCAAGGTTGTCCTTTGGCCTCCACATGCAGAACCATATTTTTAAATACTATTATATCTATCTATCTATCTATCTATCTATCTATCTATCTATCTATCTATCTATCTATCAATATTTTACTATGTAGTCCTGGCTGGCTTGAATCTCACTTTTGTAGACCAAGATGGACTCAAATTAACAAAGTACATGCATTTCTGCCTCACAAGTGCTGGGATTAAAGGTGGACACAATTAAGCGTGGCAATATTTTTATCTTTTATGTCTCTGGGGATGGAATCTAGAGTCTTGTGCATGCTAAGCAAACATTCTATTACTGAATAGTGCCATAAACCTCAGGAACTGTTTTAAATGCTGCCTTTTACTTTCAAAGTTCAGGTTCTGATTGTATACTCCTAGTATAAAGATGTGATTAGTTTTTATAAATGTTGAAATTTTTAGCAATTTTGTCATGCTTACTTATTAGTATTATATTTGTTTTTAAATAAACACAATGTGAGCTAATGTAGATAACAATATAATTTCTTCCTTTTTAGTTGGTATGCATCTTGTTCTCTTTGTCTTATTTCACTAACTGTGAACAATGAATAAAAACATCCTTCTTGAGTGCTAGTCTTACCGGGAATGTTTTTTATATCTCTTCCCATTCTATGACGTTAAATATAAGTTTTATGGATTTCCCTTTATCATGTTTTTTATTATTTTTTAAAATATTTTATTTATTAATTTTATTTTATGTGTATGAGTATACTGTCTGCATGTAGGTAGGTGCACCTGTGTTGTGCAATGCTGCAGAGATCAGAAGAGGGCATCGGATTCCCCTGGAACTGGAGTTAAAGATGGTTATTGGCTGCCATGTGGGTGCTGGGAATAGAACCCAGGTCCTCTGAAAGAGCAGTTGGTGCTCTTAACCAATGAGCCATCTCTCCAGCCCCCTCTTTATCATGTTTTAAAATTTTTGGTTATAGTTCTTATTATCTGAGTTTTAAAAATTATATATTTTAACTGTTCTTTCAAATACTGCTTCTGTATCTCTGTGTGTGATAATATTATGATCTGATTTTGTTTCTTTGACCGTTTTGATATGTTAGATTGAATTGATTGAGTTTTTCGAGCATTGAACCAAACTTCCATTTATGATACAAGACTCTTTTGATTTACATATTAGATGGCATTAATATATTTACATTTTGTCTTACGTAGTTTGGTAAAATTTTATCAGGGATTTTGTATTTATACTCACAAGCAATATTGACCTATGATTTTCTGTTTTCAGTTTTTAACAAGATATTGCTATTCAGCCTTAGGGTGGTTTGGAATTTCTCATGTAACTCAGACTGGTCTAAAACTTGGAATACCCCTGACTCAGTCTCATGAGTGCTGGGATTTTTTTTTAAATTTTAATTATTTATTTTTATGTGCATGAATGTACTATCTGCATGCAGGTTTGTGCACCCGTGTCATGCAATGCCACGGAGGTCAGAAGAGGGCGTTGGATTCCCCTGGAACTGGAGCTAAAGACGGTTCTCAGCCGCCATGTGGGTGCTGGGGATCGAACCCGGGTCCTCTGCAAGAGCAGTCAGTGCTCTTAACCACTAGGCCATCTCACCAGCCTGAGTGCTGGTATTTTAAACATGCACCTACATGCCTACCTAATATCCTGTTTCGGCACTGTTGTCTCATTTTGTATCTAGGTCATGCTAGTTTAAGAAAATAATTGGGATAGTGTTCTTTATCGTCTGTTTCAGGCACTGATTTGATAGTTTATGTTAATTTTTTCCAAAAGTTTTATCTAATTTTTCATTGAAATTTTTTTTACCTAGATATAGTATTTTTAGAAAGTTTTAAAAGATGCATTGTTTCTTTTTCAATGTCATTAATTGGAGTTCTATTTAGATAACAATTTTATCCTGAGTCAATTTTGACAGTTGTTGAAGAACTGGCTATTATTAAGCAATGCACAAACATGCAAGCAATAAACTCATACACTCGTACACACAAAGTAAAAATAATAAACAAAATATTTTAAAAAGAAAATGTGAAAAGACAAGTGGTAAATGCAAGATTATAAGTTCTTGTAAACAAAAACTAATTTTTGGAGACTGTAATTAAATGCAATATATAATACGTTTGTGGCGTAGAAGACTCACTGTTACAAACATGATGATTCACTAGGGTGGTATATACTTTAAGTAAAAATGTTATAAAGTACACATCTGCTTTGCAAAAAATGTAAATTGTATATATCCAAAATTTATATGACTATCAATAGATGTTGGTAGTCATTGCATGGAAACAGGAATTGGAGAGTGTAATAATAATGAGGGGAGTTATATTGTAGGTGGCTCAAATGAATAGTTTGGGCTTGGGAGATAAATGATCTTAAACAGATGTAAGAGAATGAATGGAATGAAGTATTAATAATGCCATGAAATAAAATTTATATGTGAAATAGACACCTTGATTAGTTAAGAAACATCTTGAGGCAGACAGCAGGACCACATCACAGTGGCCAGGTGAGCCAAAACTGCCTGGATCCCCACCCCTAGTGGCTTGGGAGCACCTGGAAAACCCCCACCTCGGGTACCAGCCTTCAAAGTGGTGTGGGCGTAGTTAGACAGGCAGACAGCAGGACCACAGGGTACTGGCGTTTGGGCCAAGGAAGCACCCCCCACACACCAACCTGCTCAAGCTAGTGGTGCTGTGGTGCAGATGATCCAGTGGGCACAGTGTTAGTGACCCACTTAAAAGATGGAGTAAAGAAGAGCTGAACAGAGACTTCACCAGTGAGGAAATAAAGATGGCTGAAAAACATCTTAAAAAGTGTTTAATATCATTAATAATTAAGGAAATACTAATTAAAACCACTCTAAGATATAATTTCACTCCAATAAGACTGGCTAAGATGAAGAAAACAAAAGATAACAAATGTTGGAGAGGCTGTGGGCAATGGGGAACACTCATCCACTGCTGGTGGGAATGTAAACTTGTAAAACCACTATGGAAAGCAGTGTGGATAACCCTTAAAAGGCTCAAAATGAACCTACCACCTGACCCAGCCATACCACTCCTGAGTATATACCCACAAGACTCATCCTACTGTAAAGTCACATGCACATCTAATATTGCAGCTCTCTTCACAATAGGGAAGAGCTGGAACCAACCCAAATACCCCTCAACTTACTAGTGGATAAGAAAGATGTGAATTCCTAAGCATATTTTGGAATTAACATACAGTTTATTTTCAGAGGTCATAAATTTGATGCATATGTGATGATTATACAGTCATCTGTTGGAGCAATACAAAGTGGAGGGAAAAACAACATAAAGACTGGGTTAAAGAACTGAACAATACAGTTAAACTCTGCCTAAACAATAAGCTTCTGCAGGGAAAAACTTTGGAAAGAATGAGAGAAAGATGCAAGACATGTATGTCAGGTGGGATGGGGGCAGGGAGAGGGGAATGTGTCCAAATTGGACTGAAAGATAATGAATGAAATACACAATTCATGCATAAACGTATTATTAAAAAAAGAAAAATGTGGTGCATCTACACATGGAGTTCTACAGAGTGGTAAAGATGATATCAGGGCTGGAGAGATGGCTCAGCAGTTAAGAGCACTGACTGCTCTTACAGAGGACCTGAGTTGGATTACCATCACCCACGTGGCAGCGAAGAACCACCTTAGGTGGGGTGTGATGATGCACACTTTTAATCCCAGTACTCAGGAGGCAGAGGCAGGTGGATTTCTGTGAGTTCAAGGCCAGCCTGGTCTACATAGCCAGCTGCAACTAAAGGGAGACCTTGTCTCAAAAAGACAAAAAAAATTTAAAAAAGATGACAGCGTGAACTTTGAAGTAAAATGGATGGAACTCGAAGCCATTATGCTAAGTGAAGTAACACAGTCACAGAGAAACAATGAATGGTGTCCCTCATTTGTGGATGCTAGCACCAAATCCCCAGTCAAAAGTCGAGTTAAGCAATGTTACTGTTATATTTCTTTTTATCTGATAGCAACTGTGCTGTTATAATGTGAATCTCTTAACAGGCTCTAGAATTATCTTATCATTTATTTTCAGACATCGTAATTGCTGTATATGGATGGAAAGTAGATATTCATATTTTAGAGTATAAAATTAAAGAGAAAATATGAATTCCTAAACATATTTTGGAATTAACATACAGTTTATTTTCAGAGGTCATAATTTTGGTATATATGTGACGTTTATGTAGGCATATTTTGGAGCAATACAAATGGGAAGGAACAACAACAATATAAGGACTGTGTCAAAGAACTAACTGATACAGTTAAATTCTGCCCAAAACAATAAACCTCTGCAGAGAAAAACTTGAAAAAAAAACTGAGAGAAAGATGCAAGACATGTATGGTAGAATGCATGAACTGGGGTGGGGTGGGGGGCAGGGAAAGGAATATGTCTAAATTGAATTGAAAAATGCTATGTGAAATACACAAAACATCAATAAAAGTATTTTATTAAAAAATCTTGAAGGTTAGAAGACGTATGACCAAATATGAAGGGTATATTCTAGTAAAACTCTAGTAAAACATAGTTTAACTTTGGTTTAAGAAAAAAATAGATTTACCAAATTGAACACATATTTCAGAAATCACCTCATATATAAAATATATATTACAAACATAATTTTTATATAACTGGTATACAATAGTGTAGCATCATTTTTGGTAGAAAAAAGAAAAATAAATCATCCTTATTATGAAGAAAATTGCTAAATAAATTGTAGACTGTTGACATAATGGATATTATAGAGTATTGAAAATCAATGAACTGCAACTAGCTTGGGTAAATATTAATAACACAGAGGATAAAAATATAAGTTCTAAAATGTTCTTAATAGAATAATGCCCTTTATAAATAGTAAAGTCCAAGGAAAAAAAATATTATATTCCTTAGCTGTGGGCATACACATAACAAAATTAAAGATATAATCAAAGAAGTGGAAAATATAATGTAATGTTCAGGTTAGTCATTACTTCTAAAAGTGAAATAGAATGATAACATGTGGAGCAGTGATATAGGGAGGCAGATGAATATAGTGTATTGGTAATGTTCTACATCTCAGAATGCATTGGGGGGGGTCAGGGGTTTATTCCATAATAATGTAATAATAAATAAGCTAGTAAATAAATAAGAATACCGTATATTAACTGTGGTTTGAATGAAAATGTCCACCATAGGCTTCAGTTATTCAGAAATTTTGTCCGCAGTTGGTGGTGCTGTTTTGGGAGTTCTTAGAAGGTGTGGCTATGCTGGAGGCAGTATGTCATTGGGGATGGCCTTAGAGAGTTTGACAAGCCTTGTTAGTTTCCAGTGGCTCTCTCTCTCATTGAAAGATGTGCTCATTGAAAGATGTGAACCTCAGCTTTCTGTTCCAGCCCCTGCCACCATGCCTCCCTGCTACGATAGACTCTTAATTCTCTGTAACCATCAATCATAAGTGCAAGTAAACTCTTCCTTTTATAAGTTCCCTTGGTCATGGTGGTTTTATCACAGCAACAGAAAAGTGACTAATACATTAACCTATTGTGCTAATATTTGGTCATGCATCTTCTAACTTTGACCTTCAAGATTTTTCTTAACTAATCAAGGTGCCTGTTTTACATATAAATTTTATTTCATGACATTATTAATGCTTTGTTCCATTCATTCTCTTGCATCAATTTAAGGTAATTTTTCTGCTAGATCTGAACTACTCATTTGAGCCATTTAAGATAACTTCTCTCCTTATTGCCCTCTCTAGTTACAGCTTCCATGCAATGTCTATCAAATTCTATTGATATCCATATACATTTCAGAAATAGCTTCTCAGTTTCCATTTTTTGCAAGAGATGGGCACTTTGTAACATTTTCACTTATATAATGTGCCTTAGACAAATGAACTTTAAACTACTGATATTAAGCAATAAATACATCCTTAAGTAATATTTCTTGTATGTTCTTTGCAAGTTTAATAATGTGGAATCAACCATTCTCTACATATATCCCATAATCTTTGAAAAATCCACAGATATGATCCTAAAATTCTTAACAAATTAATTAGCAACTAGAGTTAAAAGATGTTAGTTAAAATATACATTGCTACCTGAATAGTATCCAAAATAATGACAATAAGTATGGAAATGTAAGGGCTTTGAGAATCACAGAGGGAGGTAGTCTTTGTAATGGGATGGCTGATCCTGTAATTTCAAAGTTGCATTAAATACTTAAATGCCCATGGCTGTTCTGGTTCTGAGAAGGACAAATGATGGAATTCAATTTGTTGAATATATATTTAAAATACAAAAAGTATTCCCTTACTCTAAACTTTCTTTTCTGTCATGTATATTCTTGCATCAACTTCCTTGCAAAGATGTAAAAAAAAATAACCTCAGATTCACCCCAGATAAGGCACCAATGATAGACCATATATGATTCCACCAAAGTCTATCTTGGTGAACGAATGTGTTTATTTGGCTTCCAGAGCATAGGCAAAAAAATTGTGTATTCGTTTTATTGCTGTGATAAATCACCTCATGGTTCTCATGCAGGAGTTTGTAAGGGAAGGGGAAGCAAGGCTACAGGAGTGAAAAGCTAACAGTTTACTTCTTCATTCACATGCAGAAAGCAGAGAAAGAGAGGGGGAGAGAGAGAACTCTCAAAGGCCACCCACAGTGATGCGATGCACTTTCTCCAGGAAGGTTTCACATCCTGAAAGTTCCATAACTGTCTCAAACAGTGCCACATACTGGAACATGAGTCTGTTGGCAGGTATTTCTCATTCAAACCACTGCTGGATGCTTAAACTAGTGTGAATGATGGCAAAGTGGTATCATTGCAAAGTCCTACACCATCATGGATGGTGACCATATGGGAACTCCATCACAGAGTCCCACTTCCAGTTAATCTTCTACTTCCTATATACTCTAGCATCACCTAAGGTTACTTGCAACTAGAGGCAGTATGTGGGCAGGAAGGAATAATGGTCGGAAACTCTGGTAAGAATTCAGTAACTCTTGCCTACCTCTTTCATCTATGCACTATTAGTAACTCCATTACTATAACCATAGACCTAGCTATCATTGCATTGTTTTGCTCAGTTAGTTGCCATGGTTGCCAGGGCGATGTAATATGTATCCCCAAATGGTAATTGGATGATAAAAAAACCATACACATATGTACACACACCAAAAATTCAACCCAACATTTGATTCATGTTGCAAACACAAAATAGAGGTATTCCATGTTTTAAAATAAGAATTTCATACTGAACTTTTGGCAGAAGCTTAATGGTGAGAGAAAATATTCATGGAGGATTGCCCAAGAGATGCACACTTCCTCACAATAATTACTTCTAAAAACAAAAGTCCTTTACATTGTGCCTTAACAAAGATGGCCTGAGCCCTTGGGATTGCTTAGAGAACCAAGAGTGAGCACAATCTGCTCTGAGAACTTATTTCTTTTGAGTTTTCTCAGAATTGTTCCCCAACACAGCAGGTGTGCTCTATCTTATTTAAACAGCATATTTAGCATGATAATGAAGAGAGGAAGGATTTTTCCATTTCTGACCCTTACTGACTCAGAAAAGCAGACACAATCACAAAGAGGTGTTATCACTCTTATCCCACCTGCTCTGAGTAGTCATAGCTTTTAGGATTAATATTTTTACAGCACACACATATTATTATTGTGTCAGAGACAAGGAGGGGTCGTGAAACATTATAGCTGTATGTTTATCTTACAAGAGTATCCTATGGCTTAGTAGGATTGTTTATACTGTAAACAAGCTCAGATAGTGTTAAATGTTCTCAGAACATAAAATTAACTTTGGTTAAAAGATTAGGTAAGATTCTCATTTGTAGAAGAGATTACTTGAAGAGTCATTCCCATAAAGAAAACTTTTTAGAAATAGAATCAGCGATCCATCCCCATATTTAAAGCTGAATAACCATAATAATGACTAGCAGAGAAAACTGTATCATTGCAGTTGGGGCACTTTTGTCTTGGAGGTAATCAAGAGCTCAATCAAGATGTCAATCCTGCTCAATGGGAGGGAAATCATGTGATACTGTAAATATAGCCAAATGCACATGTAAGAGACATCATAGATCTTAGAGAAAACTCTGTGTCTGTCACATCCCTAGAGAAATATAATTTCTTACTGTATGCTAAATATGGAACCTTTATTTACAGACAGGTATACCTGTTACCACCCATCAAAGAAGCTTGTTTTTTTTCAACATTTGAAGACTATTACAGAGATCCACAACTGGCCAAATGCAGAGAATTCACATCTGTGAGATACCTAGCCCTAAGAGACACATCTACAAAAGAACTTCTACAAGTAAGGCTCATGGAATATAGTGGAACAGGGGTAGAGAGAATACTAATGCATATCTCAATTCTCATCAGTGAAGTTTCCACATGCAATAGAGTATGCTTAACAGAGAAAATTACAAGCCAAAGTGTAGAGAATAAGAGACTTCAGAATGCGTGTCCCCTGATAAGACTCCTATATTAAAGTTAGGATACTCGGGGCACAGGGATGGTTGGAGAAGAGAGAAAGTAGGAGCCAAGGGTGTTGCATGACCATAAGGACAGTTTTCCATGCTTCTGCGATCTTGCTTATATGAACATAGAGTGATGTGATAGCTTGCACAAGACACCTGCAAACTCCAAGCAGACAAAAACCCAGCATACAACTGGGGAAAATGGCAGAAGGCCCCAGCCTTATCCCAGGAACTATTGTTAATTAGGCTGACCAGAATCCGGGGGATGAATGCACATGGACATATATCTGGGAACACAAACTTGACTTGATAAGCTTTAATATATGACAGAATGCATGAAATATGATGGGTGGTTTGGGGGACGTGGTTGGGATGGGGAAAGAGTGTAAATATGATTAAGATGTATTATGTGAAATGCATAAAAGTCACCAAAATATCTAGAAAAGAAAAAAATGGGAAACTTTTGTTGGACCTGATCTCCCTCCCGAGACCTCTGGACTAGTCTGGTAATTCAGCACACAGCCTCTGTGTCTTGATTCTCATTCTCCCAGACCAGATACATTATCCTGATCTGGGGTTCACATCTACCTAGACCCTCCCCATACTGTTTTCTTCCCTGCTTTGGGCCTACAAAGCTCCTGCTCTGCCAGGGTGAGACTTTCTGAATAGTTTCCCATCAGTTGATACACTTGTTTTGTGACCAGGTGCATATTCCCGCTGCAAGGCTCACATCTACACTTCTTAGCTGATTAGACCCAAAGATTGCTGGCTTGGGCCTATATCCCTTCTTGCTGTTGCACCTGAGTCCTCTTGACTAGCCTGGTAAGTCAAACCCAAGGCTCTGAGCCTTGTTCTCTCTTGCATTTTGACCAGCTACATTCTCCCGCTCCATTTGGGTTCACACATAATCTGTCTAGATGCTCTCACCATTTTGTCACCACCACCTCTGTGTACATAGGCCCCCTTCTGATCTTCCCACCTGAGTCTTCCTTAGTAGCCTGCCAGAACCCAGCCACTGGATCCCAATAGTCTTGAATTGGGCCAAGACCCCTTCACCGTGATGTAGATTTGACTAATCAGCTTGGAACCATCCTGTCTTGCCAATAAAAAATTAAAAGAACCTTAAGGACACACCAACTATTCATACCTGACCAGAAAGCAATGAATCTACATCAATAATGCAAGCAGAACCAAAGTTCAACAAAACAAGGGGAGGCTAGAAGTCCATATCAGACATACAAGTAACAAACAAGTTATCCAAACTATAATGTAAAATCCTAAATAATATAAAAAACCAAGATAATATGTTGCCACAAAAACCTGCCAGTCCTACAAAAGTGTACTACAATAAGAACCACCCAGAGGAACCCTAGGATGAAGAATTGAAAAGAACAATAATAAATATAATCAAATAAATTGAGGACTTTAAAGAACACACAAAAATACAAAGAACTCAAAGAGGATAGAAATAAGCTCCTGACTGAAGCGCAAGAATTTATGAATATACCGTGGAATGCAATGACAAATACTCAGAACCTGAAAAGAGAATTCACCAAAGAAATAGAAATGTCGATGAAAAAGCATGTCCGTTCACTCCAAAGACGCTTTACCTAGTGGTCAAATGTCTTACATATAAAATATAAGTAAATGCTGAAGTGAATAGCTCCCTGGAGCAGAAATAATCATTCCTTTGAGTTAACTACTATCCTTGAGGATTAAAACCCTATTTTGATTTAAGAATCTTAGCATACATGGCCATTTATTTATCAGTGAGTAGCTTACTAAAAACCTTGCCTCAAGTTCCAAATGAATATAACCATTAAGTAGAAAGAAGTCATATGTAGTTAGTAGAACATTGAAATGATATCATATCTTTGTGATTCCATTGGTTATTTTTAATATAGGTATTGTGTACTCTGATAAAAGTGGTAATAACTTTTGTTGAAGTTAGTTCATCCCCTAACTGTTCTCATCTTTACAAATGTCTTAAATATTAGATGTGAAAAAATAGAGATATATATTTCAAGGTATATCTATGGCACTAACAATTATTTTGATGTTATATTTATTGATTGGTTGCTCATTTTAATTTACATATCAAGATTTGGTGTTAGAAACCACAAATAAGGGATAACATACATCGTTTGTTTTTCTGAAACTGTGTCACTTTACTCAGCATAACAGCATCCAGTTCCATTCATTTGCTAACAAAATTCATGACGTCATCTTTTTCCACTGCTGCATAGAACTCATTGTATAAATGTACCACATCTTCATTATCCACTCATAAGTTGAGGGACATGTGGGTTGCTTCCAGATCTTTGCTAGTGTGAAAAGAGCAGCAATAAGAATGGCTGTACACATGTCTCTGCTATAGGATGCATCCTTGGTATAATTGAGTCAAATGGTAGGTTCATTTTTAGTCTTTTAAGTATTCTCCACATTGTTATCTATAGAGGCAGCATGAGTTTGCAATCCCACCAGCAATGAATAAATGTTCCCTTTTCTCCACAATCTCTCCAGCAATTAGTGTCTTTTGTTTTCTCGATCATAGCTAATCTTTTTTTTTTTTTAATTAGTTTTTATTGATGCTTTGTGCATTTCATACATTTTTTCCAATTCAGTTCAGGCTTATTTCCCTTTCCCTCCCCCCCCACCCCCACCCCATCCCAGATCATGCATTCTGCCATAACTGTCCTGCATCTTTCTCTCAGTTTTTTTTTTCATTTTTAGCTATAAGTGATAATCCATGAGTACAAGCATCCTTCATGCAAAACCTATCTGCAGGCTGTTGTGCCCAAACACCTACAGCCCCACCATCCAGTGGGGGGTGACAGGTTGTTTGTTCAATCAAGTTGATCAAATGAGTGTCCAGACTACATTGCTGTAGTTTCACCATTCACCCCAATCGCAGCCCTTACATTCTACCACGCCCCCTCTTCCGCAGGTTGTTCCCTAGGCTTAGAAAAGGGGCACAGGTGGATGAGAGGTAAAACAGTCCACTCTCTCTGGAGCTGTTGACTTGGACTCTGGTCAATTCTGGCTGTTTCCTTTCATGGGCTGACAGTTTGTCCAGGAATAACCTTTCGATCCTACTAATGAAGAACAAGCAATTAGATATATAGGTATTTAAGCAGCACTAATAGTTATGGTAGGTTACTTTAGCATAGACACATGTTTGGATATGTTAATCCATGAATTACAATTTTCCCCCCTGTTAAATATGACAGGGTCTTACTGTGGCTTATAACATCTCCTAACCTGTAGAGGATGTAAGCTTGTGGCATCAGCCATGGGTTATTTCTCCAAGGGGAGAGCCAATAGCCAATTAGATTTGGGATATACAGGCACATGGCTGCCTCTGCTGCACAGTATTTCCAGGCAGGTGAGGTGTAGCTGGTGCTGACGGTGGAGTCTTGCTTGACTCAGGGAGACCCATATTTGCTTTATTGGTTTAGTGGCCTTTGGTAACACTCTCTGGCATTCCAGAGGCCATCTGTACACTTGCATGTGTGGTCTCAATACATCCCTCCCATGTTAACGTCAGGTCTTCGGCAGCAGGGTCTTATTGCCTCTCCTCCTGTAGGTATCCCAACTTAGAGGCAAGGAGCCCTTACCTTTTGTGGGGCCTTGGATCCCCTGGCCAACATCCACCTGGTAGAACAATCCATTGCTGATGTCAGAGCTCCTGTATTAATATATTTTGCCTGAGTGCATAGCCCTAGGACTTTAGTATTATATTTGGTTCTGAACAGAGAGTAATCCCTTCCACAGTTCCCATGTCTAGTAGTCAATTAAAGAAAGCAGTTTTACCGGTTTTATAAGAGATTACCTCTACAATAGTTGTCTCCAATTTACAGTTGGGGAGCGACCTCATCATTGTCATATTTCTCCTTGTTCTATGGGTGGGAAGGCAAGGAAGTCTCTCATATCAGAACCTTTGTGGCACCTAGAAGGTAAGTTTCATTAGGACTCATTATAGCTAATCTTACCAGTGTAAGATGAACTCTTAATAAGCCTAAATGAGTATGGAATAAAAATTCAATAAGCCAATTTGGAAGAACAGGAGAAAGACTCAGAAACAGAATGAATTAAATGGAAAGAGAACATTACGACTGCATGACAATGGTGAAGAACTGAACCTCTCAAAACATATAATATGAGCGATTAGAAAATACACAGGAATGGAATATGCAAGAAATGTTGGATACTATGAAAAGCAAAATCGATACATCTTAGGCATAGAGGAACAGAGAATCTCATCAATAACTGACCAGATCTTCAACAGAAATATAGAAGAAAACTTCCCTAAATAAAGGAAATACAAATCAATATAAATACACAGAACACCATTTAGAAAGAACCAGAACAGAAACTCCCCATGGCTGCAAAAGGAAAATAACAAGTTACCTATAAAGGAAAACCCATCAGAATTACAGCTGACTTTTCAAGGCAAAGTATAAAAGACAGAAGAACCTGGACCAAAGTATTCCTGGTTATAAATGACCATAGATGCCAACCTAGAATACTTTTCTCAGCAAAATATTCCGTGATATAAATACACTGAAAGAATTCATGTCCACAAAACCAAACTGAAATTACTCAAAGCAATATAATGGACCAAAGAAAGAAATGAACATACTCAAGAAGTTACTGAAAGAAAATAAATGAAGGCATAAAGTAAACAAACACAAAATAAGAACAAAACAGAAAATAAAATGACAGTAATCAATCCATACTTTTCAATAATGCCTCTAAATACAATGACTCTCAGCTCACCAGTTTAAAGACTCAGACTAGTTGAATGGGTTAAGAAACAACATCCATCTATTTGTTTTCTACAATAAGTTAGCTACTCTTCCCTCCAAAGATAGGTAATAAGTTAGGATAATATGATGGAAAAAATACTCCACGCACATGGAACTAAGAAACAAACAAGAGTTGCAATTCTTGTGTGTGTGTGTGTGTGTGTGTGTGTGTGTGTATGTGTATGTGTGTGTTCAAAGAAATTTATTTCTCTGGTGCAGTATATGGGGTGCGCCAGGTCAAATGCAAAGAATCGTGTATTCTACAGAAAAACTCAGCCACTGTAAGATCACAATCCATCAGTTCTGTTTCTCTACAACTCACCCAGTAACTAGAAACAATACAATGAAGAATGCTGTAGATGAACAGTGGCAATAGAACGATCATGTGCCATCAAAGGGACTCAGGAGGTTATCTTGCAGTGGTATATATAGTCCAGCAACGTCTAAGGGCAGGAGAGGTTCACAACCCAAAAGCTGCTTGGTCTAAACAGCTGCATGCCTCACGAATACCATTGTGGTACAAGAGATCTGGAAAATTCCTAGAGTTGTGGCTATTTAGTCCATGGATGAAGGTCAATGGAGTTTCAGTCTATCACTGGAGGATTGTAGCAGCAACAGCAGCAGCCATGGGAGTAGGTACACCCAAGAGAAAGAGTTCTTATTCTAATATGAGACAAAATAGACTTCAAGTTAAAATTAATCAGAAGAGATAAATAAAATAATTTCATTTTGATCCAGATAAAATTGACCAAAGGGACGTTACAGACATGAACATATAAGCACCAAACTCTACTGCACCCAGTTTCATAAAATAAGGTACACTGAGCGTCAAGATACAGATGAATTACAAATCAGTAATACTAAGTGAGTTCAGTACCCTACTTTCTACAATAGGCAGGTCATCTGACAAAGAGGAAACAAAGAAACACCATATCTAAATGATATCATACATCAAATGGATCTAAAAGACATTTATAAAATATTTCTACCAAGCACCCCCCAAAAAATACACATAAAAATCAGTAACCCACTGAACTAATAAATGACCAGGCTTTTATCAATTCACAGCAGGATTTTACCAGACTTTCAAAGAGGATCTACAACCAATATTACTTAAATTATTCAAAAATATAGAAACAGGGAGAACTCCCAAAGTCCTATGAGCCAGATAAAACCACAACAAATAATAAAACTGTTGGCCCAAACTCTCAATGAATATAAATGCACAAGAATTTGGAGAAAGAGTTCCCCAAAACATCCCATTCACAATAGCATCAAAAATATCTAGGAATAAACCTTACCAAAGACATTAAAAATCTCTATAATAAAAAAATAAATCTTGGAAGGAAGAGATTGACAAAGGTACAACGTCAAACAAAGATCTCTTCTTGGATTGGTAGAAATAATACTGTTAAAATGACCATTATGTCAAAAGAAATTTTCAGATTCAATGCAGTTCCAAGCCCAATTCCCATGGCATACTTCACAGACTTAGAAAAAAATCCTAAAACTCATATAGAATAAAAAAAGCCTCAGATATATAAAAGAACGCTGACCACAAAGACCAATGCTGGGAGGATTACCATACTGGGCCTTAAACTATATTGCAGAGGTACAGTCATAAAACAGTATGGTATTGGTAGAAAAATGGATATTTACATCATTGGAACAACTTAGAAAACCCAAACATGAGTGCACACAATTTCAGCCACCTGATATTTGACAAGGGTACCAAGAACACACAATGGAGGAAAGACAGACTCTTCAACAACTGTTTCTCATAAAACATGTAGAGGAACTCCAAATGGATTAAAAATCTCTATGTGAAATCTGAAATGCTGAAACCATTAGAAGAATACATAGATACTGCTGTACAAGATAACAGTTGCTAGAAAGGACATTGTAAATTGGATTTCAGCCACTCACACATTAAGATCAGCAATCAACACATGGGATGTCATTAAACTAAAAAGTTTCTGCACAGAAAAATAAACAATTAATTTAGTAAAGAGAATGTCCAGAGAGTGAGAGAATGCCTTCACCAGCTCCACATCTTTCACAGAATTAGAATCCAGAATATATAAGAAGCTCACAAAATAGTCAAGAAAAAAGATGATCTAGTTAAAACGGGCTATGGATCTGAACAGAGAGCTCTCAAATGAGGAAATAAAAATGTTTAAGTAACAGCTTAACAGGAGTTCAAAGTGCTTAGTAATTAGCAAAATACAAATGGAAACAGCTTTAAGATTTCATGTTATGTCAATCAGAATTTCTAGGATCAAGAGAACAAATAACACCAATGCTAGGGAAGATTCTGGGAAAGGGGAATTCCCATTCATTGCAAACCAGTGCAACCACTGGGGAAAGCAGTGTGAAGAACTCTTAAAAAACTAAAAATAAATCTACCATATGATCCAGTTATACAACTCCTAGGAAAATACCCAAAGGACTCATACTACTGTAGAGATACTTGCATAACCGAGTTTGCCTGTGCTTTTTTCACAATAGCTAAGAAATGGAAACAATGTAAATGTCCACAACTGATGAATGGTTTGTAAAAATGTGGTACATTTGCATGATGGAGTTCTACTCAGCTGTAAAGAAAAAGAATCATAAAATTTGCAGGTGAATACATGTAACTAAAATTTTTTATAGTAAGTGAATTACACAGACTAAGAAAAACAAGTGTGTATATTCTCTCTCATTTGTGGGTCTTAGCTCCAAATATTACTTAGATGTGATAATATATCCTGATTTAACTGTAGGAGCCAGGAAAATAAATGGAAAGTCACCATGCAGGTAAATGGGAAGAAGGAACTTGAGAGTGAGGTATAGTAGGAGACAGGTATTATCAATTAGAAAATGGTGAAAATTATGTACTTTTACTGGGGAAGGATTATATAATGGGGGAGAGATGAGAGGAAAATAATGTTTAGGTGGTGTGAAAATCAGAGTGAAATGTAGTAGTTCAAAATCTTGTTGAAACACACACACACACACACACACACACGATACACGAGATATTTCCTATGAATTGTTGCTTAGTACACTAAGGTCCAAAGGACTAGCAAAATAACACAGGCTATTTCTCCAGCCCTTGATTGCCTCCCGGATCTTGAAGTTGGGACCTTATTGATGAATACAGGATATATTCTGCACATAGAACATGGGACAATGGAGATGGACCTTACCTGGTAGCCTGCTCTCTGATGACTAGCTCTTATAGTTCCAGAGAATACTATGTATGGTGCTAAGGGAGAAAAAATCAATCAATGGTCAAACTCAGCTATAATGCCCAATAACCGCAATAATGACTGACACAACTATTTCTATTGGTGCAGTAGTGGCACTTATGTCTTGGGGTAATCAACAGTTATCTATTTGGACTTACAGTTCACTCAGTGGGAATGAACTCATTGGTGGTATGGTAAGTATAACCCAATGTACATTGCTAGAGAGGTCATAGATCCTAGAGAAAAACCCATGTCCATTATACCCCTAGGCAAATGTACTTTTTTAGTGTATGCAAAATATGTATTCATATATTTACAGACAAATATATCTGTCACCACTCATCAAAGAAGCTTCTTTTTTTGCAACAGATGGAGACAATTACACAGTTTCACAACTGGTCAAACACAAAGAATAAGTGTCTGTGAGATGTCCAGCCCTAAGTGACAATGTAGCCTCTATATCTAAATCTCAGGGACCATAGGGGAATAGGAGTCAAAAAGAATATTAATCTATCTCTCAACTTTCACCAGCAAAGCTTCCACATGCAACAGAGTGCGATGAACACAGAAAGTCACATCTAGCCAAAATGCAAAGAATAAGATACTACAAAGTGTGTGTCCCTGGATTATTGTATTATATTATATTATATTATATTATATTATATTATATTATATTATATTATATTATATTATTATAATTATATTAATCTGCTGACACCCATGGCTCAGTGAACATTGCAGAAGTAGTAGAAAGAGTATAAGAGTCAGGGAAGGTGGATGACCAGAAGGAAAGAGTTTTCCAGTTGGCTGGGAGCTTGCTTATATGAACCTATAGCAATGGTGACAGCATCCACAAGACCCAAACAAACTCACATCAGACAAAAAACTCAGCATGAAAGTAGGAAAATTGGTAAGAGGGCCCCGTTTTAGCTGAGGAACTGCTGACAGCTGATCCCAACTGAGTGAGGGAGAGTTGGTCTTCTTTAAGGGAGTGATATGAGAGGACAGGTAGGTAGGCTGACCAGGCTCCAGTGGATAAACACACAGAAGGACGTCTGCGAACACAAACATGACTTGATAGACCTTAACGTATATGACAGATTGCAAAAAATCCATGGGATGCTATGGGTGGGTGCAGATAGTATAAAAATCATTAAGATGTATTACATGAAATGTTCAAAAATCTGATAAAATAGTAAGTGAATTTAAAGAAGAAATGTAGAAATCTCAGGCTCAATTTCATATTTATCTTATCACTGTTAGATCATGTGCATACCCCTTTATGATGTTGGTCACTCTCAGATTCCAGATCCTACACCATGAACAAATCCGGCCATACCTACTATCTGTTTCTCTCTCTAAGGCCACATCTGGGAGCTCTTCTATGCTGTGACTTTTATAGGTACTAATTTATGATCCTATCCAGTATTTGGCTTCTCCATGCTTTTCATTACAAAGGCCATGCTGAACTATATAACCTGGTGGGGAACTTCCAACAAGCCTTTGAAAGGGTATAGAAGACCAACATTTTCTTTTGTTTGGGGATTTCACTGAAGACTCTTTTCTTGGCCTCCCCTGCTATCTTTTCATGCTATCTCTTTTACTCTTACCTTCTCAGGCTATCCCTCTTAATGAAGTTCCTTCCCAGGGTAGCTTTCCCTTTCATAAAACAATCTACATAGTCTGCCACTCTCCTCCTCTACCTAATGTTAAATCAGAATCTGAATTCAGTCACATTCTCTATGCATGGTGTATGTGCATGAAAGTTTAAGAACAGTGAGTTAAAGGCTTGCTCATTGATGATCAACTAGAGCTGGATTTTAGAAAGTCTGTAAGCTTACTGAAACATTGTGCACAATTTTGAGATTTTTTTCTGGAATATGTTATATGTTTCCTCCTAGACTAAGCTAGACTCCTGATATGTACACTTGTTCCCCAAGCTTTGGCTGTTAATTGTTTCCCAGAGTATTATTTGGTTTCACAACTTGTTTCCCTGTGATGAGAAGCACAATGAAAACCAGCTGTTGAAATTCATAGAATTTTATTTATTGCTAGATATGACTGATGATGTTTTATACTACACAGGTGGTTGCAAAGCGTGATTGCACAATAGAGTCATCTAAGGAAAGCATAAACTACAAATTCGAGATCTGCCTGGGAATATGAATTCTCAAAAGTACTACTGGTTATTTTGATGAAATGGGTCCACCAAGTAGTAGGAAGAGAATAGTTTCATTAGTGCCACTCGATTAAAATGTACAGGGATTTTTCCTTCTGTTTAGTCTTAGGAGAGGGAAAATCTTTGTTAATTTGGGGTGACTGGTGTGCAGTTATCAAATGTATAGCACAAACACGTGAGCACACTATGTCAGAACTATGAACACATTTGTGTCTTTCTATAATGTCAGAATGTACTGAATAACAAATTTACAATGCAGGGAGGTTTTACTGGTAATTGTTTGCTAGATACTCCCTCTTCCCTTGGGAGCTCTGGCCACAGAGGACATATTTTTTTCCTGCCTTTATTTTGAATATTAACTCTCAAATCACACATCACACAGTATATATATTTATATCTCTATATATTCTTATCTCTATCTGTACATATGTAAGGTAAAGAATGTTGAAAAGCATAGCAGAATTCAAATAGTTTTAAAAGTAGGCTAATAGACATCTAAGCAGAATATATTGTGAAGAACCAAGCCTAGCTTCATGGAAGAAACCAAAGAAGCAGTGGAGTGTGAGAGTATCCCAGAAAGGCACAAAGGAAGACAAGGGGTAGATGGTAGTTGAGTAGATCATGCCAATACTGGGACCAAGTAAGTAAAGCCCTGGAATAGTTGAGAATTTTTGTGTATCCTTGATCTATACACTGTGACATCAGATGGCAAGTCTTTTGGATTGTTGTTATCATAATTCTGGGTGTCTACCTGTTTATGGTTCCAGGTGAGGAGGTGAGAATGTGTCTTTTCCTTGATATGGTGTTTCCAATAAGTTCTTTGGACATTTTTCTGATATGATTTCAATACCCCCATATGCTTCTATAGTCTCAATTTACTTTACAGGGTGGCAGCCTTTCTATTCCAGGCATAAGTGATTTACCAATTTGTGGTGCACAGATGGTGCCAAAGAGATGGTGATTTTCACATATCCACCCAAGGTACACAGTCATACTCTGTCTTCAAAATAAATTCAAAAGCTGCTTATAAGAGAAAGTCTGTCAGAGCAAGGTACAGTCTGAATATCCACTGTTTTATACAGTATATAGTAACTTAGAGAGGGACCAGCCTGATCCTCAGTATAAACTGCATGTATTCCTCTTTTCTTTAACTTACAAAGTGCATATTTGTAACATACTTCTGACAAATGTGTTTATATGTTTTTATCTGCTAACTTTACCTCTCCTTCATTTTCCTCTCAACATTTTGTCAACCTCATCTTTTTTTTAAGACTCAAATGAATTGTACAGTTTTTAGAATGAGATAGGTTACAAGTAAAACATAAAAAATATTTTAACCATTTATTTATTGGATCAAATACTGTAAATTAATGTTTTTCTTATAATATCTGATTCTGGAAGCTATACTCAGTTCTAAAGTTCTGAATTTGCATTAAAACATTTTGCTAAAAGAGCAGCTTGCACATACAAATCATACAGTGTAGCTTCGTGGAGTGGCAAATGCCTTTAATCCCAGAACTCAGGAGGCAGAGGCAGGTGGATCTCTGTGACTCTGACGCCAGCATTGTATACATAGCAGGATAGCAGGTTCCACATCAGCCAGGGATACATAGTGAGACCCTGTCTCAAAAAAAAACAAGACCTCAAAAACCAAAACAAACTAAAAAAAAAAAAAAAAAAAAACCACCTCACAGTGAAACATGACTTCACAACTACTAGGATAGATATAATAAAATGGACAGCCAGGTGTGGTAACGCAGGCCTTTAATCCTAGCACCTGGGAGGCAGAGGCAGGCAGATCTTTGTGAGTTCAAGGCCAACCTGGTCTACATAGTGAATTCCAGGACAGCTGGGGCTACAGGGAGACCCTGTCTCAAAATAAAAAAAAATATATAGCTGGTCGTGGTGGTGCATGCTTTTAATCCTAGCACTTGATAAGCAGAGGCAGGTGGATGTCTGTGTGTTCAAGGCCAGCCTGGTCCACAGAGTGAGTTCCAGATCAGCCAGAGCTACAGGGAGACCCTGTCTCAAAAAGACCAAAAAAAAAAAATAAAATAAAATAAAAATAAAAAAATAAAAAAATAAAAAACAAAATAAAATAAATTAAAATAATAAAATAAAATGGTTAGATAATCAGAAGTATTGACAATAACGTGGAGAAATTGAAACTCTCATATATTACTGATAGGAATGCAAATTAGTACATTTATGCTGGAAAACAATGTGCACTTTTTCAGAAAGTTAAAGATAGTTACATAAGACCAAAAATTCTCCATGCTGTAAATCCAAGAGAAATAAAAATATAGGTCCAGCCATAGGGTGGTTGCACATATGGACCTACAATACTTAGGACAGCATGCACAAACCTGTGTGGAACAAAGATAGGCAGGAACCAAGCATGGATGGGGAGGAAGGGCAGAAGCCGAGACCTAGATGGATTCTGGGAGAGTGAGTTTTCGTTCTGGAGCAATGCCTGGTAAGTTGACTAGCATCCAATGGAAGAACCACACCTGAGAGCAGATGGGAAACACAGATAAGATTTGACAAGCGTTTAAAAAACACAAAAGGGAGGTGGGTGGAGAGATAGCCTAGCGGTTAAGAGGGATGACTGCTCTTGCAGAGGTCCCGGGTTCAATCCCCAGCACCCACATGGCGGCTGAGAACCGTCTTTAACTCCAGTTCCAGGGGAATCTGACACCCTCTTCTGACCTCCATGGCACTGCACGACACGGGTGCACAAACCTACATGCAGACAGTACATTCACACACATAAAAAAATAAATAAATAAAAATTAAAAAAAGCACAAACGAAGGGGGCGCTGGATAGATGGCTTAGCGGTTAAGAGCGTCAACTGCTCTTGCAGAGGACCCAGGTTCAATTCCCAGCACCCACATGGCAGCTAAGAGCCATCTTTAAGCCGGGCATGGTGGCACAGATGCAGGCAGATCTCTGTGAGTTCAAGGCCATCCTGGTGTACAAAGTGAGCTCCAGGCCACCTGGGACTAAAGACAGACCCTGTCTCAAAAAGACCAACAAAACAAAACAAAACCCACAAACAGGGCATGGCGTGGAGCACCTATTTAATTCCAGCATTCAGGAAGCAGAGGCAGGAGGATTTCTGTGAGATAAAGGCCAGCCTGTTTTACATAGGTAATTACCCAAAACAAAACGAAAATATAAAATAGGGCCACAAAAATATCACACATGAATATTTGTAATAGCCTTATTTATAAGAGCCCTAAAGCAGGAAACAACACAAAAGTGTACCAGGGGGTGTTTATGTATGTATTATATATGTATTTATGTATTTATGCATATATTTACATAATGAGATGTATGGATATTATTTGGCCATCAAAAGAATGTATTGCTTATTCATGTATTGCTTATTCATTCATGCTTATTCATGAATGAACTTTGAACATTATACCAAGTGAAAGAGGATAGATACAAAAGTAACAAATTATGATTTGTTTTATATGAAATGCCAGTAGCAAAGGCTCATTTCTTGTTCTCAATAAGTATTTTTGGTTGCCTCATGATCTGATTTGTATTATGAAAACTGTAGAATGAAAACAGAATAACTATTACCTTTGGCATTGCTGGTCACTTTGACAGAAGGAATGGAGAGATGGCCTGTTGGGCCTAGCTGCTTTGAGAGCCAATAGTTGTGTTTGTATGCTTAGCTTAGCACCTTATAGAATTGTCAAAGTGCTCCTATAGATATAAATGAAATAAGGAACTTTTCACAAGTTGTAAATACCTTGGATATTATTTTTACTATCATCATCATCATTATTGTCACATAATATTATTTGTTTCTTACTATTACCCTTTGAGATAGAACAAATATTGTGTGAGGTTGTTGTTTTCATTTATATTTAAGGTTATAGTTAAAGACTATTGTCCATGGCCATGTGGCTAGTAACAGAGGATTCACACCAGAAATCATTATGTGTCTCCCAGGTTAGCCCTTTACCCACTGTGCAGCACTGCCTCTCCAGTAAAATTACTGGATGTAACTTAAATGCACTAGAGAAATTAAAAAAAATGACCCAGTTGAAAGAGGAAAGGAGAATTCTCTCTCTCAAGATGTATCTCAAGATGTAGCTGTAAACAAGTAGAGGAAACAGCAGACACTGCCTTTCTAATAAAGCAGAGAGATTGTGACAAGGCTGGCTGCTTCAAAGGCCTAATGTTAATAGTGAGAAAATGGTCTTTCTGAGGGGCCAATTAGATGCTTGGTAGCCTAACATATTTCACAGAATGTCATTGCTAAAGTAAGCTGAAGAATGGTGGTTATTGAAGTATTGTGCAAAGTGGGCTGGTAGCATTGCTTCCATTTTTGTAAAAGAGAATGCCTTTCTTATTTTAGTGTCTTTTAAGGGGTAGGTAGGCTTTTGTGTAAGGGGAAGCTTTTCTCAATGTTCATTTTGAGAGATGCTTGTGAAATCATTTTATATACTGTTTGAAAAAAGAAAAAAATGTGGATGTGAAAATGAATTTGAATATGAAGAGGTGGTATAAATAGGGATTCACATATGACTTATTTCTTTCCCTCTTTGTTATAGGTGTATACATTATCAGTTCAGTACAGATATGGGAAACCTTAAACTATAATGTGTCTCTGGAAGTTGTATTGTTTAAGAAGTGACAAAGACTTTTTTGATTTCTGGGGTTTTTGGTGGGCATTTGTCAGCTTCTTCATAGTATCATGATAATTTATTTTGTAAATTCCAGTTTGTAAGGTGTTAACATATATTGTATAAGACATTTGTACATTTAATGTGTTTTCATTTTGACCAGACAGCAAATAATCTAAATGAAAATGCCTGGCGGTTGGGATGTTCCTTCTTGGCAGCTCCTTCTTGGCAGACAGTTATGTATAGTTTTGTTTATGTGATTGATGCTGCATAATGTCTTAAGAAATCATGTTTCAAATTTTGTTTTCAACAAAAAACTTATATAGATTCTAAACGTAGGAATACCATCTAGAAAAATAAAGTCTTTTTAAATTTTTTTTAAATTTTATTTATTTCTGTATGTGTATGAATGTACTGTCTGCATGCAAGTTTGTGCACCCGTGTCGTGCAATGCCGCAGAAGTCAGAAGAGGGTGTTGGATTCCCCTGGAACTGGAGTTCTCCTGGAATTGGAGTTTCAGATGGTTCTCGCCTGCCATGTGGGTGCTGGGGATCGAACCCTGGTCCTCTGTAAGAGCGGTCGGCACTCTTAACCACTAAGCCATCTCTCCAGCCCTGAAAAATAAAGTCTTCAACAAATGTAGTATCTAAGTCTAGGTTTTTCAAAGCCATTACATCATTGTCATATCCTAGAAGGCTAGATTTAATTTAGATAAGAATTAGAAAATGGGCAGGTGTGGTAGCTCAGGCCTGTGATGCTAGCAGTTGCTAGGCTTGCTGTCATTTCAGGGCCAGCCTGGGCTGCAGAGTGAGCCCGTGTTTCACTACCCTCCACTCAAAAGTAGAATATTATTTTTTCAGGAGCAAAGGTGTTAAGATACCTCTGAATTGATTGTATGTTTAAGATTTCTCTTATCTCCAAGGGAACTGCAAATTAAAAGAGAGAAAAGAAGGATCTTAATGAGTATGTGGGCTGAGTTATTGTTCTCTGTTCTGTTTCTTCCGTCTTGATTGTCTGTCTCTGTCTAGATACAAATCCGCTTTTTGATTTTGCAAATACAGTATCTCTAAAACAAAATTCCTAACTCCGTCCCTAGAAATCTACTTTCCTTCAAATTATTTCTTTCTATAAATGTGTATTTGTCTGTAGTAAGGCAATAATTAGAGTTTTATTAATTTCCTGGATGATTAAAAAATATTGACTACATTTGCTTGTTTCATTGATAAATTTGTTTCTTTTTTGATAGGGTCTCACCCTGTAGTCAAAGTTGATATGAGAATCACAGTACTCTTCCTGCCTTAGCCTTTCAAATGGTGGTGCTGGGGATCAAACACCAGGCTTCATGCAGGTGGAGACAAACACTCTACCAACTGAGCTACATCTCTAGGCTCGTGGATAATTTGAATAGTTACTTAAACTAGCTGCCTTCCTTCTGACTCTGGGCCTCTTTAAAGAATTCCCTGCATAGAAATTAAAAGAGGGTTGTAAAATCCAAATTTAATCTCAGAAAATTCCTGCTTAGATCTTTTAATGAATTCCCATTTCTGTGAAAATACATATGCATTTCCTTTTAACATGCTCTTGGGTGCCTTGAATTATCTGAATGTCTTTTATTTTGTGCCATTTTCCCTATGTTTTATCTAGTGATGATAGTCATAAATGTTTTGTCTTCTGGATATATTTTAATATATCTCTTTCCATCTCCAGGGCCACTATTGCAGTCTAAGCTGCCATGTTTTCTTTACCTCGTGTTCATTTTATGGTAATGACTTCATTTATTCTCCAGATTCTTCCTTGTTCTCCTTCAACTGGTCTCTGCCGCATAGCAGTAAATATACTCTGTTAAGCACAGATAACCCCATATAACATGTCTTTAACTCTCTTTCATATGTAGCATGTATGACAGGGAGATGGATTGAATGAGTGGCTTAAGATTATATAAATATTTATATGCCATCTTCTTTGCAGTGCTGAAGACAAAGCTCCTGTCTATGTACATTTAAGGCAAGCTCTTAGTATGAGGGTTCTACCAAGTTCTACCACTGAACTACATCTTCTGTTTCCAATTCTATCTTTTTAGTACAACACATAATGTACTTTACAATCTCACTTCATCTCTATTTTAACCATGCTGGAGTAGTAATTCACCTGTGTTGCAGATGTAGCAGCAATTATGATAGTAATAATTACAAACCCAGATAATACTAGTAGTTACCAGTGATCAACTACCTTTAATGTGTTACCTTTGTAATCATATATAATTCTCAAAATATTATTTCTAATTATTGTGGACCAATGCTCTTGATTCACCATTAGTTGGGATGATGGCTACTGGTTTGAAATTAAAGATAGGACAGAAGCTGAGCATGGTGGCATACACCTTTAATCCTAGCACTTGGGAGGCCGAGGCAGGCAGATCTCTATTATTTCAAGGCCACCTTGGCCTACAGAGTGAGTTCCAGGACAGCAGAGCTACAGGGAGACCCTGTTTCAAAGAGACCAAAAAAAAAAAAAAAAAGATTATGATAAACAAGAACATAGGCTCCAATGTGTTGGGGCCTCAAAGTCTAGGAAGAGAGATACATTAAACAAATAGTGTATTGTGAAGAATATTGGTATGAGATTTTTGTTGAGGACTCTACCCCAAAATGGAGGATCAGGAATCAGTGACTCTGAAGAAATAACATTTAGCACTAAATAATGGGTAGGTAGGCTTTTGTGTAAGGGGAAGCTTTTCTCAATGTTCATTTTGAGAGATGCTTGTGAACGATCTTTATATACTGTTGAAAAAAAGAAAAAAATTGGGATGATGAAAATGAATTTGAATCATGAAGAGGTGTATAAAAGGATTCACATAATGACTTATTTGCTTTCCCTCTTTGTTATAGGGTATACAGAATCAGTTCAGTACAATATGGGGAAACCTTAAAACGTTAAGCTGTCCTGGAAGCTTGTATTGTCTTAAGAAGTGACAAAGGACTTTTTTGATTTCTGGGTTTCTGAGTAGGGCAATTTGTTTCAGCTTCTTCACTTGTATCATGATAAATTTATATTGTTAAATATCCAGTTTGTAAGTTGTAACATATATTGTATAAGACATTTGTACATTTAATGTGTTTTCATTTTGACCAGACAGCAAATAATCTAAATGAAAATGCCTGGCGGTTGGGATGTTCCTTCTTGGCAGCTCCTTCTTGGCAGACAGTTATGTATAGTTTTGTTTATGTGATTGATGCTGCATAATGTCTTAAGAAATCATGTTTCAAATTTTGTTTTCAACAAAAAACTTATATAGATTCTAAACGTAGGAATACCATCTAGAAAAATAAAGTCATTTTTAAATTTTTTTAAATTTTATTTATTTCTGATGTGTACGAATGTGACGGCTCTGCATGGCAATTGTTGCACCGCGTGCTCGTGCAATGAACCGCAGCAAGTCAGCAAGAGGGTTGTTTGGAGTTCCCCTGCGAAACTGGTCAGTTCTCCTGGAATCTGGACGTCTTCGCAGATGGTTTCTGCCTGCCATTTGGGTGCTGGGATCAAACCCGTGTCCTCAGCAAGAGCCGGTCGGCACTACTAACCACTAAGCCATCTCTCCAGCCCTTGAAAAATAAAGTCTTCAACAAATGTAGTATCTAAGTCTAGGTTTTTCAAAGCCATTACATCATTGTCATATCCTAGAAGGCTAGATTTAATTTAGATAAGAATTAAAAAGTCAGCAGACCTGGTAGCTCAGGCCGCGTTGTGCTAGCAGTTGCTAGGCTGTGCTGTCATTTCAGGGCAGCTGGGCTGCAGAGTGAGCCCGTGTTTCACTACCCTCCACTCAAAAGTAGAATATTATTTTTTCAGGAGCAAAGGTGTTAAGATACCTCTGAATTGATTGTATGTTTAAGATTTCTCTTATCTCCAAGGGAACTGCAAATTAAAAGAGAGAAAAGGAATGGATCTTAATGAGTATGTGGGCTGAGTTATTGTTCTCTGTTCTGTTTCTTGCCGTCTTGATTGTCTGTCTCATCGTCTTAGATGACAAATCCGCTTTGTTGGATTTTGCAAGAATACAGTATCTCTAAAACCAAGAATTCCTAACTCCGCGCCTAGGAAATTCTACTTTCCTTCAAAATTTATTTCTTTCTATAAATGTTATTTGTCTGTAGGTAGGCAATAAATTTAGAGTTTTATTAATTCCTGGATGATTAAAAAAAATATCGAACTAGCATTGCTGTTTCATTGATTAACAATTGTTTTTTTTGATAGGCGTCGTCAGCCCTGTAGTCAAAAGTTGATATGAGAATCACTAGTTACTCTTCCTGCCTTAGCCTTTCAAATGGTTGGTGCTGGGGATCAGAACAACCAGGCTGCATGCAGGTGGAGACAAACACTCTACCAACGGAGCTACATCTCTCTAGGCTCGTGGATAATTTGAATAGTTACTTAAACTAGCTGCCTTCCTTCTGACTCTGGGCCTCTTTAAAGAATTCCCTGCATAGAAATTAAAAGAGGGTTGTAAAATCCAAATTTAATCTCAGAAAATTCCTGCTTAGATCTTTTAATGAATTCCCATTTCTGTGAAAAAATACTATGACACGATCATATATGTAACATCTACGTGATGGGTCAGTGTTCACTGATATAGTGTGGCTCTTGGAGACGTCATTTTGTTTATATTTTTGTGCCTCAAAATTTTACCATGTTTATATATTAGTAATGATAAGTCATCTAACTATGTTTGATCTTAACTTGGATATATTTGTAAAAACTTAATCCCTTTCCTTCTTCAGGGCTCACTAATATGCAGTTCTTCAAAAGTGCCTGGTGTCTATTACTCTGGTCTTCAATATTTCTGTAATGGTCACCCTGCACTTCATATTCTCCACGATCTTTCACTTTTGTTCTCCTTCAATTGTCTCCATGTTCCTGATCTTTTTGTACCAAATCTCACCCTAATTCTAATCTAACTTAAATAATCTGATTTCTTTTTGTATTAATGGGAGTATTCATTCAAGATGAAACTAATCTATTATTATTTCATTATCACTCGCTAGTTCCTTGCAGAGGCCAACGCCCCTGAATGCCAGCATAGCGGTAAAATCCTCACTTCTTTAAGCACAGAATAACCACCAATAGTGAAACCCCATGTCTTCTTAACTCTTTCTCTTTCGAAATGTGAGCATATGTATTGACAGAGATGGACTGTTATGTATATTGTAGGTGAGGTCTTTAAAAACAAGATTAAGATAAAAAGGGTAGTCTTCCTCATGCCGATTCTTTCATTTGCAGTCTAGCTTATGAAGCACATATTCTCCCTGGAACCTCTTGTCTATGGTTTACAGTGTATAGTGGCAAGCTCTTCATGAGCTGTGAGAGTTATGAGCCGATTACTACCCAAGGAAAGCTCTACCTTGGTCCTGCCCTTCAAGTATTAGTATTTTTAAATGTTTTTCTGTCGTGTTACTCCACTATATCTACATCTTCTGTTCCTAAATCTCAATAAATCCATTTTAGTATCAACACTAATTGTACCCTTTTTTACAATCTCCAACTTACTCTCTATTCATATTCCATCCGCTGGATTCCATGAATCTCACCCTGTTGAGATTGGTCACGCACGCTAAATCCCTCATAATAGTAATAATACAAACCTGCGAGATAATCTAATAGCTAGACTAGTATCCAGTGCAATCAACTACCTGAATCGGTGTTCACCTTTTGTTATTAAATCATTATATTCATTTCTCAAAATTTATAATTTCTAATAGTTTGATGGCACCAATGGCTCTTGATACCTTCTACCATTAGTTGACGATGCGCCTACTTGTTTGAAATTACAACGATGGAATTTAGAACAGGACAGCCAGTCCGACCCGTCATCTTGGCTGGCATTTATCTACCCTTTAAGATACTAGACAACTTGGGAGGGCCGAAGAAGCAGACAGACTCTCCATTTGTTCAAGGCCAGCCTTGGCCATACAGTGAGATGTTCCACAGTGTGACAAGTCAGAAGCTATTCATGTGAGGTACCGCTGATCTGGCAATGGAACCGACCATAAATAAACCCAATGAAATAAAAAAAGATACGACAGAAATAGTAATCAGTTTCGTGAAATAGAGAGTTCATTAAGATTCTGGTGCTCGTCTCATATTGCATTAGCAATTATAAGTAAAAATTTAGCTTGCGGGCCGTTTGCTTAGAACAGAGAGAAATTTATTCCAAAATGTCTGGACTGCAATGGTTAGATAAACCATAACTCATATCACTTCATAATGCTTCAAATTCTCTGGCTTCCCACATATATTTTTACGCTATTAATATTACTATTATGATATATCATCTATTATAATCTATATTATATTAGGGCNGAATAGTTGCAGCCAACAAGAGGCACAATAGTGTCCAGGTAAAGGGAGGGGCTATAATTAAAGAACCTTGAAGTTAGACACAAGACTGAAGTGGGACAGGTGCCTCTGTGAGTCTCAGCTGCAGGGCAGGATGGAGTGAGGATGGTGCCCTGGGGACAGACAGTACAGCAGAGGAGGATGTAGGCTTATCCTTGGAATCATGAGGTGTGCATCCTCGGCTGTTAGGTATAAGGAACAGACCCTTATCTTCTTCAGGCCTCAGTTTCTTCATCGCTAATAAAAATTCTTTCCATTCCAAAATTCTCATTCTAGGATTTTATTTTGACTTTTTCTTTTCCTTGTGTCAAAGACCTGAATGAGGTTATAAAGAAAGTTGTTTGTGGTAGGTATGCTTGTTTGGAGAAAAAGAGAAAAACAACAAAGAGGAATAGAAAAAAACAGTGTTTCATGTGTTGTTTGGTTAACCTGACTTTACATTGTGTATATTTCGAGGGTAGATTGGTGGACCCATGTCAGCTCTGGTTCTCAGGTGGACTTTAGCTCTGCCTCATGAGGCAGCATGCAGAAGCTCCTGTGGGAGACAGGTCATTTTAGAGCTACCTCCCGGAGTCTTAGAGTGTGGCAGTTTCTTTTCGTTTTTTCTTTTTTTTTTTTTTGTCTGTTCGAGCTGTAGTCTACTTACTGATTTCTTTCTTCTTCTTTTTCTCTCTCTTCTCTCTCTCGTCTCTTCTATCTGCCTGCTCAGGGGATAATTTTAGCATTTATAGAAAACAGTGCTCCCCACTGAGTATCAGCATTAACCCTTCCTAAAACGACTGGAGCATGCACTGGAAGTGCTTATAATTTGTTTTATTTCCTTAAATACTCTTTCTTTCATTGTTTTTGTACTTTAAAAGGTTACTCTCTCTCAATATGTTTTGAACCCAGTCAACGAAAAAATTCTGTTAATACGCTGCTGGTTTGTGCATTTTGTTAGATACATCTGGCCTTGAATTACAATTTAGTAAGTTAGGCATGTAGGCTTTTTGGTGTAGATACTTCTCTTGATGTTGATGCTGCAGTACCAATCATTTGGCGGAGTTATGTTCTTTATGACCAGTAGCTGTCATCTGTCAAAAAATAATTATTTCACATTTATTCATGATCCAGAGATATCAGTATCCCATTTGTGTGTGCAGCGCACCTTTACCATGGAACCTTAATGGAACCCTTATAAAGAAGGGAAGTTTAGGGGTAACAAGAGAGTCCACAGAGATACCTAGCCATACCCTTAGTTCCAGTCCCTACCAACCCTGTTTTTTTGTCCTGTCTGGGATGTGGTGAGCATGTTCACTGATCTTTGGTTTTCTCCTTCAGTAATTACTGTAGCACTCACAGAGAGTATCTTAATCATCAGTTGTGCACATATGTAGGATCATCTGCAGGCAGGAATCGTAAAAAGTCTGAGCCTTTCAAAAGGGCAAGTCCTAAGCACAGTGTCTGATTCTTATATCCTCAACTTTCATAGTCCAACTTTCATCACAGTCTCCTGATCTTCCCATAGTACCATGCTCTGTGATGGCAATGATACAAGAGAGATGAGACAGATCAGCGGATATGAACGTAAGGACTTGATTAACAAGATTTTTGTTGTGTTTGGTTGGTTTTGTTTTTGTTTTTTTTTTTTTCCACTCAAGCACAACTTTTGTCAAAATAGACGTGTTGCTCACAAAATGTTATCTGTGATGGCAGATGTGGTAGATCACCAGTACATTCAGCCGTGGACTCAAGAGGAATTCACAAGGAACCATTGCTGCAGCAAAAGTTCCAGTTTCATCCATTATTTTTTAAATGAAATGCTTTTTGCATTGTTTTTTGTTTTGTTTTTTTTTACTAGACAAGTTCGTTACATGTGTTCCAGTCTCATACTCATGGTGATCCTCATGCCTCAACCCTCCTGACTGCTAGAATTGCAGACAGGGCAACAAACACCTGGCCGGTGTGTGCATTGCGTTTTTAAAAAAGGAAAAAATAATTTAAAAGGCATGGAAATCAATCTCACTGTAGTAATATTTAATATATAGTCATAAAACTGGAATCTAAAGTTTCCTGTCAATAGTGATATAACTTGATGTTTGAAATCAAGTATAATTATATTAATTTATAAAAAAAATGGTGTGTCTGTATATTTATATTTCTTTTAATACGGTGATATTTTTCTAATAGGGAGATATTAAAAAAAAAAGAAAGAAGTAGTTAGAATTTCAATTCCGTAGCATATTCTAGGATAGTAGAGTATACTAGATAATGAGGTGGCTCTAGCTCAAATGCATCCTCCCAACAAGTCAAAAGGAAGTAGCATGTCCATGGTGACTGTAGAATACCTGCTTTCTTTCTTTAATAATTTTTTTAAATAAAATTTTACAGGGTTTCCTTATAGACCTTCCCCGTACTGCCCCACCTTCCAATTTAAAGTACTTAATCTATAGACTCTGATTGTGGTCCCCAAATGTCTTCAGTTTGAATAGCATTTCCATTTGGAGCTTGGTTAAACCTGCCAAAGTCCTATCTTGGAAGAAGAGAACTGTCCTGTTTGCAGCAGCATCCATTGCTGAATGTTTCTAGGATAGGGTTGGAGGTTCTTTCCCTTCTCCATGACGTCTGTGCTGGGATTTTTGTTGCCTTTGAGTCCCATATCCTTGGGAGCACAGATTTGATGTAGGTGTCTATTAGGCTCAAAATCCCAACTCTGCAGCTTCTACTTCTCTGACACAGTTTGGCTAGTTGTGGATTTTGCTATTAATCACCTCTGCTGCATAAGGAAATCTCCATCTAGTGAGAGTCAAGCGATGCATTCTATCTATGGGTATAAGAGATAGGTCATTAGATATTCCATTTTAAATGATAACTATTTCAATAGAAAAGTAGTGTTGGGCTCTCCCTTATTCCTATGACACCGACAAGCCTAATTGTCTAAGCTGAATATCAATGTCAAGGCAGGTGGGCTCCGTCCCAGGAAATGGACGCCAATTCAGGTTAGCGTTATTGTTGGCTTAGTCTCATAATATACTGTGCCACTGTTGCAACCGGTGGACATACCTGCCAACTTGTTTGTTCTGTAGTTCAACAATTTAACTTTTTCTCTTGGTCATCAGAGAACTGCCAACCATGTAACTAGTCAGGTAGGTGAGCTCTGAAGTCAGTACCCTTATTTCTTCATTCTTGTCCTAGTATCAATGTATGTTGTGCCTGTTGCAGTAGTTCCGTCTGTGTACCGAGCAGGGTCGGGTTGTCAAAGCCGGCCCAATGACAGTATATGTTTTGAGGGTCCAGTGGTAACTCTGGTCAATAGTTGTAGAGAAGGAGTCCATATTGTTGGTTAGCATATGATGTTTGAAAGGGCAATGTTTCTCCTCCCCCCGCCCCAGTTATAGATCCTTTTAATTCTTTTTAAATTTATGTATATATGTTGTGAAGAGACGTTATATATAGTACAGGTTTTCATATGGCTTTTTCTAAAGGCCTTTTGTTCACATAAACCTCCCCATATTCCCTGCTCTGCGTCCTGAACCGTCCCATTCCTCACCTTGTTTCACCCTCCACTGCAGTGTTCCTCTTTCCTCCTTTTATTACTGCATTTTCCACAAGTCCCAGGAAGCCCTCCCTTCTTGTACCTGAATTTTCAATTTCGAAACATGCATCTCTAGATTCAAAGTTCTGCATCAACTAGTCAAAAGACTTATGCAATTTGTGATTTTTTTTTTTTTTTTTGGTCTTTTTCGAGACGGGTCTCCCTGTAGTCCCGCTTTCCTGGAATATATATATATATTTGGTCTTTTTGAGACAGGGTCTCCCTTTAGTCCCAGCTGGCCTGGACATCGGTCTGTAGACCAGGATGGCCTTGAACTCACAGAGATTTGCCTGCCTCTGCCTCCTGAGTTCTGGGATTAAAGATGTGCTCCACCACGCCCAGCCATATAATATATTCTTGCTTTGTACTCATGTAGCAGAAAAGTAAGGCAGTTCCTTTATAGCTTTATTATGTGAAAACTAATCATGTCCTAAAGGGATCACTTCTTACAGGATTAACCTCCTAATATTATCACATTGTTGTAAAGGTTTGACAAATATATTTGGGAGGAAACATTCAGACTATAACAATCGCTCATTGTTCTAGTTTCATTTTACAAACATCTGACATGTGACAAACACCATGACCAAAAAACAACTTAGAGGAGGTTTATTTGGCGTAAACTTCCAGGTTAGAGCTCATCACTGAGGGAAATCTGGGCAGGAAGTCAAGCACAAATTGAATCAGAAACACAGGGGAATGTTGCTTGCTGGCTCATTATCTGTGGCTCCAGGTTTGCTAGCTTTCTTACACAGCCCAGGTCTACCTACCTAGGCAATGGTCCATCCCATAGTGGTCTGGGCCTTCCTACACCAATTAATAATCCTGCCAATTCCTCACAGAATGTCCACAGACCAAGTAGATAAAGACAATTTTTCAACTGATACTCTATTAATTTAATTCTAGGCTGGGTTACATTGACAGTTAATGATCTCTAGGACAATCATATAGATATTTTTCATTTTATTTATCATTATCTATTATTATATTATATATTACTTAATATACTATTACATATGTTTGCTAAATTTATTTCAAATTTATTCATATTCATGACTGAGGCATAAACAGTGTTCATGTATGTTTGTGAATGCACACACATTAGTGTTTGATGATTTTATCAGCTTTATTCTCATAGTTGTACTACCTTCATAAAATAAATTGGTAAAATTTTATAATTGTTTGTTTAATGTCTGTGTATCACATTAAATATTCTCTTCTGCAAAGTCAAGAAGCATGTCTAGGGCTGATCCTAAATGACACTTGTAGGTCCTCTATTTTCATCCCTGTTACTTTGATAAATAATTCTGATAAAAAGCAACTTATTGGAGGAAAGGGTTGATTTAGCTCACACTTAAAGTGACAGCTTAGGGCTGGAGAGATAACCTAGCAGTTAAGAGTGCTGACTGCTCTTGCAGAGGACCTGGGTTCGATCCCCAGCACCCACATGGTGGCTGAGAACCATCTTTAACTCCAGTTCCAGGGGAATCCGGCTCCCTCTTCTGACATCTGCGACATTGCACAACACGAGTGTACAAACCTACATGCAGACAGTACATTCATACCCATACAAGAATAAATTAAAAATTAAAAAGTGACAGTTTGTCATTGAGGGAATTTAGGGGAGGAACCTGAGAAAGTACTTGAAGCAGATAGCCCCTCTTTGAAAGCAGAGCTTTTGAGACTGCCTGAGTACCTTATTTGGGCATTGGGGTGAGCTGCCCAAATTGCACCACATCCATCCCCTCCTACTTCTACAGGGCTTAGACTTCCTTGCTGATTATTAGGGACCAGCATGTCCTTCTCTCATCTATTCTCTTTAGACTTTGGCACTATCCACCTGAGGCTATTAAAATGTTCCTAAATGTCTAGGACTGCTTTGCCTTCATGGAGAGCTCCAGAGTACCCTGACTGGAGTCATGTGTTCCCTTCAATATAAAAATCAAAAGAGAGAACCTGAAGCCTAGACCAACCAGATTTTCATACCTGATCAGACAGCAAACAAGGTACATTTAATAATACAGACAGAATCAAACATCAACTCAAAAAATGAAGAGTTGAGTTTCATACTAGAATCACAAGCAACAGAAGAAATCCAGATGCCCAAATCACAATGAAAAACAATAATATGAAAAACCAGAATATGTCCCCATCAAATACCAGTAGTCTTATAGAAGAGTTTTACAATGAGAATCCCCTAGATCTAACCCAGGATATACAAATTAAAAGAAAAATCATAAATACAATCAACAAATTCAATGAATTCAAAGAACTAAAAGAGGATAGGAATAAATTTCTGACAGAATTCACAAAAGAGATAGAAATATTGAATAATGTCACGCTGAAAGGAGGAAGGAAGTGAAACACTCAATAAGCCAATTTAAAATGATAGGATATGAAAGCTGCGCAACAAGAACAGGAAGAACCTTCCTGTGAGTCATTGGCCAGGGTAGTCCAAGAGACTCCCAGAATTACTAGACTATTGCCTCAGCCTTTGATTGCCTCCCTGAACCTAAAGGTAAGACCATACTGCTGAAGACAGGACATACTTTGGAGACTGGATCTTGAGCAATGGAGCTGGATCTGACCTGAAGCCACCTCCCCTGAAGGTTAACTCATAGCTTTGGAGAGCATTATGCAAGCTGGTAAGGGAGAACATCATCAATGGTCCAATTTAGCCTCAAGACCAGATATCCACATCAATGACCAGCACAGGCTAGCATGGGTGCAGTAGTGGTACTTTAACTTGGGGGAAATCAATGGTTAACTAATTGGATCCAAAGCCCACTTAGTGGGAGGAAAATCATGTGTGATATTGTGGACACAACTGGAGAGGTCATAGATCTTAGAGAAATTCCCAAGGCTGACACATCCTTTGACTAAGGTAACATCTTAACAACTACAAAGTAAGTATCCTTATGTTTACAAATATCCCAGGCACCACTCAGAAAAGAAGCTTATTCTGCACCAGATGAGAATAGTAGAGTTTGGCATCTGGACCGCAGCTATAAAGCCTAATAACCTCATCAGTGACTGGCAGAGCAAACTTTATTGGCATAATAGTGTCACTTTTATCTTGGGGATAAAATGAACAGCTAGCTACCTTATTGGACTTAAAGCCCACTCAATAGGAAGGAACTCATATGTGGTACTGTAAACCTAGCGAAATACACATGGTTGCAAAGATCATAGATCTTAGAGAAAACCTGAGGTTGTCACATTCCTAGACAAATGTAATTTCTTATTATTTGCAAAATATGGATCATTATATTTATATGAAAGTATGCCAGTCACCACTCAACGAATAAGTTTCTTTTGTAACAGAGAGACTGATACATAGTTACATAACTGGTCACATACAGAATATAAATTTCTATGAGATGCTCTACCCTAGGTGACACATGTACAATTGAACTGCTACACCCAAGGCTCATGGAACATAGTATAACAAAGGGAATACTAATGCATCTCTCAACTCTCATCAATGAAGTTCCCTCATGCAACAGAGAGAAAGGGGCACAAAAGTCCAGAAATGGCCAAAAGGTAGAGAATAAGTAGCAAAATATTGTTCTCTGGATATAACTTAGATGTTTAACTTCACCTACCCGTGCCTCAGGGATCATTGTGCAAGAGGGAGCAGAAAGAAAGAAAGTGCCTGGTGAGGAGGTCCATGTCCATATGGAAATAGAGAATTACAGGCTCCTGGGACCTTGCTCACATGAACCTACAGTAATGGTTTCAGCATGCACAAGACCCATGAAAATCAAGAAGACAAAAACTCAGCGTTGAACTGGCAAAACAGGCATCAGGTTCCAACTGTCATCAAAGAACTATTGACAGCTGATGTGTGTTAGCTGAGGGAGAGTTTATCTTTTATAAGGGAAAGAGTCTAGATAGGCTGGCTAAATCCCAGGGGATGAACTTGCACTTAGGTATGTCTGGGTACACTAATGAATCAAAAGGCCTCAACATGTAGGACAGAATGCATGAAATCTGGTGAGGCTGGCTATGGAGAGTCCAGATGGCAGACAGTGCATAAAGATGATTAAGATGTTTTGTATGAAATGAACAAAAATTCAATAAAAATGTACATTAAAAATAACTTGAAGCAGAAGCTAATGGTGAGAGCTGCTTGCTGGCTTACTCACAGGCTCATGCGTAACACAAGAAGAATTGTCCAGGAAATGGAGTTGCCATATAATAAACTGGGCCCTCTTTTTGTAATTAACAATCAGGACAATCTTCAACAGATATGCTCATGGGCCCTGTTCCTCACTGGCATTCCCTTTCAGATGACTCTTGGCTCTGCCAAGTTGACAACTAATGCTAAGTATTATAGTACATTATAATTAATATGTAAATAGTCTCTGAATATTTGAATGAACTCCCATGATATACATGGCAAGCTGAATACAGATTATTTAAGTGATTTGATCAGGCTTATATGGGTAGAAGATGGTACAAAAGATCCAGGAACAGCTATAAATGGCATAGATAGAATTGAATTTCCCAGTTCTGAATATAAAGGTAGCTTACATGAATTAGAGATTTAACATTTTATATCTAGAATTTCAAAATGGCAGCCAAACTTTAAATTGATCTTTTCTTTATTCTGTTTTTAGAGCAAACCAAAATTGCCAATGCCTTTTCATCCTGTAGTGCTATAATTTATTGAATTTTTGTGTATTTCATACGTAACATCTCAATCAGTCTTAATCGCCTTTATACCCCTTTCTTCCACTGGCACACTCCCACCCCTCCTAGAGTTCACACATTCTGTCATTTGTGTTAGGGGCCAGTGTGACAAATTAATTTACTTGGCAACTCCCCAGTGCAGGTTCATCCTCTGAGCTCTAGTCAGTCTATCCAGAGTCTCTCCCTTAAAGAAGACCAGTTCTTCCCCGCCCATTTGTAGTCAGCTTCCAATATTTCTTCTGCTAATATTGGGCTCTGCTACCCATTTCTGAAGTTCCATGCTGGGTTGAGCTTACATGGGTCTTATGCATGCTGACACCAGTGCTGTAGGTTCATATGAGCAGGGTCTCAGGAGCTTGTAGGATTCTATTTCCATAGGTCTTGTACCACCTTCCTGGCTCTCACGATCTTTCCATCCTCTCTTCTGCAATGTTTCCTGAGCCCTGAGTGAGTGAAGCTGAAAATAGGCAACCTGTCCATGGATCCACATTTCATAGACTCCTAATCTCTATGATTTGATCATTTATGACCTTTTGAGTTCCTGGCCCCCTGTTGCATGAGGGAGCATCCTGAATGAAAGTTAAGAGGTTAATTAATGTTCTCTTTAGCCCCTTGTTCTATGTTGTATAGACTTAGTTGTAGAGGTTGAATTGTAGATGTCTCACTTAGGCTTGAGCAATTCACAGACAATGTCTGTGTAAATCTAGTTGTGGGATTCTGCACTGTTCTTCATCTGTTGGAAAAGAAGCTTCTTTATTCAGTTCTGCCTGCCATATTTGTCTGTAAATATAAAGAAAACTATTTTGCAGTTAGTAAGATGTTAGCTTAGGGATGTGACAACCTTGAGATTTCTCTAAGATCTATGACCTCTCAAGTTGTGTGCATTTGGCTATGTTTACAGTACCACATATGCATTTGCTCCCATTGAGTGGGCTTTAAGTCTAAGAAATTAGCCATTGATTGCCCCTAAGATAAGAGTGCCACTGCACCAATAACCTATGTTGTATTGGACATTGATGTGGATATTTGGTCTTAAAGGTGGTGTTGGACCATTGATTGCTGTTCTCCCTAAGTAGCTTGCCCAGTGCTCTCTAAAGCTGTGAGAGCTAGCCTACAGGGGAGATACCTTCCTGGTACCACCCTAAATGTACCCAATCTTGTCTTTTATTCATTCTGTCACAGATGCCATTCTGACTCCATAGTCTGTGCATCTTGTGTTCTGCTAACTCTCCAGCTTCTGTGAAGTTCCCCAGGATGCAGTGGAAATCCCTAAAGTATTCTCTGAAGTGATATAATTTTGAGAATGAAATAGGTTACTGGTAATAATGCATGCAAGTTAGTCTGTCTTGAGCAAATGTGGCCTGCCTTGTTCACCAGGATGTATAATCTTACCATGTAGTCATTCATGAAATGTTGTATCTTATATGCACAACTTTGCCCATGGTGGGTTGTTTTTCTAAAGTACAGTTTCTCCTTATTTGTGTGGCACATACTATGGAGCTTTCAAATAGTACCTTCCAGAAGCTTTATCAGGCTCTTAATTTCTTCCTAAATTCATTCAAGTTTTTTAACCTTATACATCTTTCCCACTTTGTGATTATTCCATTGGAGGATTTATCATCCTCTCCAGTAAATGCATTTTTGGTTAGGCTGTGATGCTCCCCAGAGGCCAGTGAATTTTGTCTCCCCAATCCTTGAATCTGGCAAGTGCTTTGCACATTATAAGTGCTCACTGATTGTTTGTTGTACATATGAATGGATGAACAGTTGTCTGAATCCACAGGAAAATGCAATTATGTTGCCCCCGAGAAAACTGCTGTGTTTTGTAAAATGAAAAGAGCAGGAAAAGTTGTTGTACATGGCTAAGATCTCTTCTCTGTCAACCCTTTAGGAAACAGTAGGGCAGGAACAGATGGCCTCACTATGCTGTGAAGAGTGCTAAAAGGTGGTTTAAACAATACAGCTTCAAATGGTGTGCCACAGTGTCTGGAATACTGCCATCACTGCCACTCCTTTGGGGTAAATACTGTCTCCAGATGGCCATGTTTAAATGCACATATGTTATCTTAGAGGGGTAGCCCTTTAAATTATCACTTCAATTTTTTTAAATTGCATATCATATATGGAATCTATGAGTTTCAGTGATAGAGATATCTGGGTTCCGAAATTTTCTGTATTGGAAATTTTTCATCTATCCATGAATTATTGAGTAATGCCACTATATTATAAGCCTCATGAAGGCCTTAAACCTCTTTTGATTGACTCAAGAACATAATTGTATGAGCCTATATAAGGTAGATGGTCTATAGAAATTGAGTACATATATATATATATATATATATATATATATATATATATATATACTTTCACATATGTATAAGCCCTGAACTTCTGATCTACCACATTCAACTTCCCAAGTGCTGGTATTATAGGTATGTACCACCATGCCAAGTTATATGGCTTTATGAAGTGCTAGGGATTCAACCCAGGGCATAGTGCATACTAAGCCAGTCCCTTATTTCACTATATACCCAGCCCTATTTCAATGATTTGATATCCTAAAAGGAGAGTGTGGATGAAAAACTTCCTCCTTACTCTCAACATTTTTCTTATGATTCAATCATAACATTGAGCTCATGCATAACTTACTCATTTTTCCTCAGTGTCTTTGTACAGTCTGTCCCTATTCCTTTCTGAATTTTTATCCTTCACTGTTTCCTTCTTGTCTTTTACTTCCTGATATAGTATTTCTTTCTAATATTCATTCTCCCACTACCAGTCTTACCACTCTGAGCCTTATAAAAACCAGTGGTAATGAAAGAATTGATTCCATTTAATGATAACATATAATTGCTGTATAATCTCTGTACATACTATATAAAAGTTACTTTAATTAGTATGTACAGAGATTATACAGCAATTATATATTACCAGTAAATGGAATCAATTGTTTCATTACCACTGTATAATCTCTGTGCATACTATTTAAAAGTTACTTTAATTAGCAGGGCGTGGTGGCTCACACCTTTAATCCTAGCACTTGGGAGGCAGAGGCAGGTGGATCTTTGTGAGTTCGAGGCCAGTCTGGTCTACAGAGTGAGTTCCAGGACAGCCGGGGCTACAGGGAGACCCTGTCTCAAAAAGACAAAAAAAGTTACTTTAATTAGAATTTTTCTTTTACAATGTCATGCATAATGAGACTAGCAATAATCGAAGCAAAATACATATTTGTTTTGTTCTAAGAGATTATTTAAATTATTTCCAATTACCAGCTATAAGAAATACCAAAATTGATATACAGATTCAACTCAATCCCAATCAAAATCCCCATGAGTTTTCATCTCACACTGATAAGACTGGCTAAGATCAATAAAACAAAAGACACCAAATGCTGGAGAGGTTGTGGGGAAAGGGGAGCACTCGTCCACTGCTGGTCGGAATGTAAACTGGTAGAACCACTGTGGAAAGCAGTGTGGAGAACCCTTAAAGACTGAAAATGAGCCTACCACCTGACACAGCCATACCACTTCTGAGTATATACCCACAAGACTCATCCTACAGCAAAGATACATGCACGTCTATGTGTATTGCAGCACTTTTCACAATAGCAAAGAATTGGAACCAACACAAATGCACCTCAACTGAGGACTGGGTAACAAAAATGTGGCACATCTACAAAATGGAGTTCTATGCAGCAGTAAAAAAAGATGCAAATTGGTTCTACATGAAGGATGCTTGTACTCATAACTTATTACTTACTGTTAAAAAATAAAAATATAAAACGGAAAAAAAAGAAATGATGTCATACAAAGTAAATAGAGAGATTCTGTCTGTGAAAAAAAAAAGAAAGATGACATCATGAACTTTGCAGGTAAATGGGTGGAACTTGAAGCCATTATGCTAAGTGAAGTAACACAGTCTTTCCCCAAACAACAACAACAACAACAACAACAACAACAACAACAACAACAAAGAAACGGGAATGATTTCTCTCATTTGTGGATGCTAGTATTAAATCCCCCAATTTAAAGAAAAGCTGAGCAATTTTATTGTTATATTACTTTCTATCTGAAAGCAATTATGATGCTATAATATGAATATCTTAATGTGCCTTAGAATTAACTTACCATGTACTTTCAGGCATAGTAATTAATGTGCATGGGTGGAAGGTATATATTCATATTTTAGAGTAATATATAATTAAAATAAAAATCTGAACCCCTGAATATAATTAAAAAAGAAATATCCTGGATGTTACAAAAAAGAAAATATAGATAAAACTTAATTAGGATATATCAATGGCATGCGGGCACTTTGCAGAATGTAAGGTACTATGTTCTTTAACATTTATGATCTTTGTTAATCCTAACAAAAGCTCAATGAGAAAGATGCTGTTTTCCTTTTAAAGGACAGCATAGGCAGACTCTAGACCAGAAGGTTTAAGTAACTTTCTGAAAACTTATGTGGCTAAGAAATAATATAGTTAATATTTTGATTCATGACAGTTTTATTTAAAATCCCACTTCATACTACTCTAAGCTCTCCCAAAAATCTACCCAGTAAAACATATCTTGAGCATCTCTTTAACTTAATTAGTTGATTTATAATGTGAATTGATAATTGTGAGAATTCCTTAATCTAAAATTTAAGCATGAATTAAGACAAATTACCCTTTAGTTGTTTCATATGTGCAAGCTAGAATTTCACCTGTAGATTTAAGATTTCATATATATATATATATATATATATATATATATATATATATATAGTGTATCATCTGTCT
>VZQC01007605.1:1498349-1694233 GCA_009823505.1 Rhizomys pruinosus
CTCTCTCTCTCTCTCTCTCTCTCTCTCTCTCTCTCTCTCTCTCTCTCTCTCTCTCTCTCTCTCTCTCTTCCCCTTCTCTCCAAAGCCCAGGGACTCTTGCAAAAAAAGGTGGCAAGTCAGACTTTAGGGGCCAAAGAGGAGGAATGAATTATGAGATCACAGCAAAAAATGAGTGGATTATTTTTCTTCTCTTTTTTCTTTTTTATTTGATCAACATGTTTATGTAAGCAAACCTTTTCCACTGGACTTGGGGGACCATGGGTTGTACAAAAACTGAACTCAGATGTTAACTAATTGGGTTTATATGGACACTCCTTATGTTTATTGCATATGTGTACTTACTGGTCAAATAAAAATAAATTTAAAAAGAAAGAAAAAAAATTAAGAAAAGAAAAAAAAGCAGTCAGTGTTCTTAACTGCTGAAAATAAAATAGTTAAAAAAACCAAGAACAAAATAAAACAGAGGGAAGAAAAACAGAAATATATAGTGATTCATGAACTCCTATATAACTTCATATTCCTCCTCTTTACAAGTTAAATTTTACCTCGCAAATATTTGACTAAATGAGTATTCACACCTCCACAAGAATAACACTGCGCAGAAACTTTTAGTGTTTATAATCATAGTTATAATCACCACTTAGTTTTAAAACATTTTGCCTAACTCTTTCAAGGAGAATCAAATTCTGTCTGTAGTCAGTCTTTTTCTCTTTTCTTTCTTTCTTCCTTCCTTTATTTTTCTTTTTAAGCAAATCAAATACCTCTGCAAAGGACTTTAAAAGGTCTACCATTAAAGTAACTTCCTATAGCTGTCTGAATATCAAGAATCAATAATGAGGAAAAAATACATTTAGAATGAAAATATGTTAAAAAGTATTCTATATCTTAAGATCTATGCAACAAGCTCTACTGTTTATACTTTTATTCATTTAACAAATTCTGTTACCATTTAGAATTACAGAAACTTAAGTTGTAACAATTATTAAATACTATAAAATAACAGTATACAATGCATATGAATACACATAATACAAGTGTTTTCATTCTTGTCTCAACAACTTAAATAGCTAAGTAAAAGGTAACTAAAATGTTGAAATTCATTCTGGAGCTACAATATTTGAGACTTAATAAAACCAATCTAATATTACATTACAAAGGTATGAAGTACTTACTACCAACATTAAAAAGTATCTGGCTTACTGCCATTTGACCCAGTCATACCACTCCTGGGTATATACCCACAAGACACATCTTACTGCAGAGATACATGCACAGCTATGTTTATTTCAGCTCTGTTCACAATAGCAAAAAGCTTGAACCAGCCCAGATGCCCCTCAACTGACGAGTGGATAGAGAAAATGTGGTACATGTATGCAATGGAGTTCTATGCAGTGGTAAAGAGGGACAACATCATGAACTTTGGAAATGAATGGATGGAGCTAGAAGACATTATGTTAAGTGAAGTAACACAGTCCCAGAAAAACAAATGGCAAATGGTGTCCCTCATATGTGGACGCTAGTGCCAATAACCCAGATATAAATATTTCTTGTGGAGAGGGATGCATAGTAAAAGAACAACAACAGAAAGGCTGCATCAGAAAATTGACTGTAATGGTGAATTCAGAAGGGTGGGAGGGGCGGGAGAGGGACACGGGTGTATATTCAATTAATGCATATTTAATTGACATGAGTTCAACAAGAATCCAGTTTTGCCTAGATACTGTCTACAGGTTACATGGTGTTTTAGGACTTAGTAAAAGTAAATATGTGTATATTAAACAACATTGGTTTACGGGCTCTGATAAGAACCTTAATGCATCTGAGTTAAATGGAGATATAAATTGCTGTTGCCCACATTTGTTTTACATAAAATCTGTATAACAATAACTTTGGGATTGGCACATACAAATGTTCTCTATAATTTCTCTGTTGTACAGTATCACCTTATAACATTCTCTTTCACCTATAAGATGATTTAAAGAAAAAATTAAGTTTGCTTCCCAAGTTAATCACATACAATCACCAAAAACGGCATGGGTGAATTTGATGAAATCTGAGCCTTGATTCCACCCTATAGGTATGTATAATACAACTGTCTTCTGGAGACTCATGGGTCAATAAACAAAAACCTAAAACAAAAGGGGGGGGATACAGATAGATATGAAACCTTTTTGTCAAAAACCTTGCAATTCAAATCTTAAAACTAACTATGGGAAAAGATTGATATGTTCCAACAGGTCAAAATGTCACCAACTTAATGGCTGAGAAAGAAAAGATACAGCTTTGCATCGAGTAGGATGTACCAGAAAGTGCCAACTGAAAGGTTGACCTGTCTGAACATTGAAAGGAAGAAAAGCCTCAGATTGCTTCAAACATCAAACCCCTCTGTGAATCGTACTTGTAGCAACTATGTATAATGAGTCCTAACGAAACTTACCTTCCAGGTGCTGAAAAGGTTTTAATATGAGAGACTTTCTTACCTGCCCCCCCCATAGAACAAGGAGAAATATGATGATGATGTCGTTCTCCAATTGTAAATTGGAGACAACTAGTATAGAGGTAATCTCTTATAAAACCGGTAAAACTGCCTTCTTGAATTGACTAATAGACATAGGAACTGTGAAAAGGATTATTCTCTATTCAGAACCAAATATAATACTAAAGTCTCCTTAAGCTATGCACTTAAACAAAATATATTAATACAGGAGCTCTGACATCAACAATGGATTATTCTACCAAGGAGATGTTGGCCAGGGGATCCAAGCCCCCACAAATGGTAAAGGCTCCTTGCCTCCAAACTGGGATATCTGCAGGAAGAGAGGCGATAAGGCCCTGCTGTTGAAGACCTGATATAAACATGGGAAAGATGTATGGAGACCGCACTTGCAAGTATACAGATGGTCTCTGGGATGCCAGAGAGTGTTACCAAAGACCACTAAACCAATAAAGCAAATATAGGTCTCCTTGAGTCAAGCAAGACTCCTCCGTCAGCACCAGCTACACCTCATCTGCCTGGAAATACTGTGCAGCAGTGGCAGCCATATGTCTGTATATCCCAAATCTAATTGGCTATTGGCTCTCTCCTTGGAGGAATAACCCACGGCTGATGTCACAAGCTTACATCCTCTAATGGTTAGGAGATGTTATAAACCACACGAAGACCCTGCCATACTTGACAGAAAAAAATGTAATTCATGGATTAACATACCATCCAAACATCTGTGTCTATACCAAAGTAACCTACCATAAGTATTAGTACTGTTTAAATACCTATATATCTAATTGTTTGTGCTTCATTAGTAGGATCGAAAGGTTATTCCTGGACAAACTGTCAGCCCATGAAAGGAAACAGCCAGAATTGACCAGAGTCCAAGACAACTGCTCCAGAGAAAGTAGACTGTTTTGCTTCTCATCCACCTGTACCCCTTTCTAAGCCTAGGGAACAATCTGTGGAAGAGGGGGCATGGTAGAATGTAAGGGCTGTGATTGGGGTGAATAGTGAAACTACAGCAATATAGTCCGGACACTCATTTGATCAACTTGATTGAACATACAAGCCTACCCCCCACCCAGCTGGATGGTGGGACCCATGGGCTGTGTGGGTTTGGGCACAACTGCCTGCAAATTGTTTTTACATGAAGGATGCTTGTACTCAAATTATCACTTACTGCTAAAAAATGAAAAAAAACCTGAGAGAAAGATGCAGGACAGTTATGGCAGAATGCATGATCTGGGATGGGGTGGGGTGGGGTGGGGGGAAGGGAAGGGGAAATATGCCTGAACTGAATTGGAAAATGATGTATGAAATACACAATGCATCAATAAAAAAAAGAAAAAAATGATAAAGAAAGCAACGCAGCAGACCGAGGGAACTAGTCAATGAAGGATGTTTTAGAGAAGTTTTCTCTTCACTGATAGACCACTTGATGAGTAATATTTCACACACACAATCGTGTTGATTATGTTAGTTGAATATTCCACTTAATGAGTTCTTTTACTAAGTAAGACACTACATTGTTACTTAAATTTAAAATTAAAAGTGTCCCATATTCTGTAAGTTGACAGTTCATAGACATATATATTGACTAAGAACATTTTTAGGGAGAAATTTTCTTTACTTGCATAATATAAAGAATTTAACTACATTTTGATGGAAAATTTGTAGAAAAGGTAACCTCTATGCATGGCCTTGAAGACCAGATGAGTCATTATATGCTTATGAGGAACTTAGCTCTTATTATCACTGTCTTTAAGAGTGCATTTATCACAGAAACATTTTTGAGATTGGGAGGCTTCTCATCTTGTCCAAGTTGGTTACCCAGTCACTCTTTTCTTGGTGAATTTTATCTGCACATTTAGATAATGAGTCTCAATGAAGGCATACAAGTTAGGGGAATTTTTTTTTCTTTTGATCAATATCACTAACCACTTTTGATGGACACAATAGGTGCTCTTTGGCACCTGACTACGGTGTATGTTCAGGCAGTGCCAGTCTTATAGTGATTATAAGACTAAACAGTGGCAGGGGATTTATTTTCAGGTTGGTTCTTCATTTTGCTCAGAGCTTATTCATTCAGCTTGTAGTCTGAGGACAGTTCCAAACTTTTAGTATATATTTGGCATGCAGTTGTGTATAATCACCACTGAATTTTGGGCATTTTATGGATGAAGGATGGACTGAAAATATAAACCTAGGATTGATTCTATTGAATAGGACTAGGCACTGAAAGCCTATAATTTGATCATTTCCTTTTGATCATGTGTTTCATTATTTTTTATGAGTGGACAGCATCAAGCCTTTGATCAGTCACTAAGGGAATGGATAAATGGCTAAAAAGTCTGTAATAAGGAATCTAATTCTGTATTTAATGTATTACCTTTCTTGATTGATTGATTATGAAAAGTGAGTATAGCATAATTAATTGTTAAGTCTCTTACATTCTTCATTTGGGGCTGATTATTGGTTGTATGATCCTGGACATATTGTTCACTCTTTTAGGCTCTCAATTTACAGTGTGCAAACATAAGATGTGTGAATAATGTTTATGTCAATGAAGTTGTATTGATGATTAATTAAATCATATGTATAATTTACTTGGTATATATTAAACTGGTAAAAATCTATCACTAGTATTGTGCACATATGGTATCATTGTGTTCCTACTAGGGAAGTGAAAACAAGGACATAAGTATCTTATAGAGCAGATAGTGACCTGTCATAAAAGCAGGAATGATAATGCTTTGATAGTTCAGAAATGTGACAGAGGTACTTATGGATGAAGAGAAAAAAAATCATGAAATGATATTTAAACTGAACTTTGAAGGAAGGATGGAATTAAGGCATACAAATGTGAGAATATCATTTTTAGAATAAGCTATTATGTATACTGCTACTAGATTGCAAATGATGGCACATCTCTTTTTCTTCATAATCCTAGCAGTATGCAAAGAGGAAGTCTATGATGGAAACTAATTCTTATCCATTGGTGCCCCCTTACAAAGAAGAACAAAGAATGATAGTTTTATATACTGGTACTATAGTAGAGACATTAAGTTCAAGGTGATATAGTCAGCCTTCAATAAGATGAAGGTTCATGGACTCTCCATGTAATTAAGTACTATGCAGATTTGTACAAGGATTCTACTGTAAGTAAATATTGTGTGGTACATTAGAGGAATATTTCTTCAAGAATTTATGGCTACAACAGAGAAAATGAGACAAATATATCAAATATTATTATAAAACCACATAAAATCCAATAGTCAACTATAGATTAAGAGCTCTCTAATATTTCTGGAAAAAAACGACTTTGGAAAGAAGGTATCATAGAGGAATGAACTTGAGTTGAAATTTGGATTAGAAGAGAGGGAAGACCATTCAAAAAAAGGAACTTCATATAGTAAGTCTGGAAAAGTGTTGCCTGGTGAATGGACAAAGAAAGATAATACCTTTAAAATCCACAGATGAAAATTTCAGTAAGGTCTGAATCTTCTTAACTGAGAAATATTTGCAGATATATATTTGGATCTGTTTTGTCATATTCCTTCATTCCAGCTGATTTACAAACAGTACACATAGTTGCTGTACTTTCTCAAATTACTGCTCTTGCTGATGCATTCTGCCATCTAGAAACTGTGCACGCATGAGCTAAACGAATGTCATGCCATTGACAGGAATAATTCTCTTTTTCTAGACATTTTGAGAATGAATAATATTGGCTCATTTCAAAAAAGAGTCTTTCAAAGTCAGCACATTCTCTGACACTTCTCCCTTCTCCCCCTTCAGTGCATGAACCCCACTGATTTTTTAGAAAGATGCACTGGTTGTCATGGTAAAACTAAATTAATTGGCTTCCTCTAGTTGATGTACTGTCAAGCTCACTGCCCCACTGAGGATTTGGAATGGAGCACTTAACTTTTTGCTTTTCAAAGAACATGTTCGCAGCAAGTCAGCTGCTTCAGCAGAAAATAGAAGGCATTTGAAATGTCCAATATGTTATCCGAATATTTTACCCTTCATGGGTCCAGACGTGCACAGTTTCACTTTCATCTGGTATCTTCTTTCCACAGAGAGTTCTGACAGAAACTCAGCTGGAGATTTTTAACTGCATTAAATGGATTTGGGGGAATTTGTAAAGAACAAAAGTATGTGGGCAGACCATTAATTTTAGCAGATCTGAGACCAGAGCTGGGAAGGTTGAAGCAAACTGTGAAGTCATCTTCTGTTTTGTTGTCATCTTTTCTCCAGGTGCTAAAGGAACAAACAGCAGCAGCAGCAGCAGCAACAACAACAACAACAACAACCAAACAGACCTAATATTTCCCCTAAAAGATAGGAGTCTAATACTATTATTCTGATAGAGAGCAGCTCCTTCATACAGCAGATGGTGATTAACCGAGAACCATAAGTGGCCAAAGTGCAGAGAATAAGAGGCTCCACAACACTTATACTTGAGTAAGATACCTATTTCAATCTTCTGCCTCCTAAGTCTCAGAGATCATTGAGGAAGAAGTGGCAGAAATATTGGAAAATCCAGAAGTGATGGATAGGTGACATCCATCTGCACCAGCTACACCTCACCTGCCTGGAAATACTGTGCAGCAGAAACAGCCATATGGCTGTATATCTCAAATCTAATTGGCTATTGGCTCTCTCCTTGCAGGAATAACCCACGGCTGATGCCACAAGCTTACACCCTCTAATGGTCAGGAGATGTTATAAGCCACAGTAAGACCCTGTCATATTCAACAGAAAAAAATGCAATTCATGGATTAACATACCATCCAAACATCTGTGTCTATACCAAAGTAACCTACTATAACAATTAGTACTGTTTAAATACCTATATATCTAATTGCTTGTGCTTCATTAGTAGGATCGAAAGGTTATTCCTGGAAAAACTGTCAGCCCATGAAAGGAAACAGCCAGAATTGACCAGAGTCCAAGACAACAGCTCCAGAGAAAGTAGACTGTTTTGCTTCTCATCCACCTGTGCCCCTTGTCTCAGCCTAGGGAACAATCTTCGGAAGAGGGGGCGTGATAGAATGTAAGGGCTGTGATTGGGGTGAATGGTGAAAATGCAGCAATATAGCCTGGATACTCATTTGATCAACTTGATTGAACATACACACCCCCCCTCCTGGATGGTGGGACCAAGGGGCTGTGTGTGTTTGGACACAACTGCTCGCAAATTGGTTTTACATGAAGGATGCTTGTACTCATAAATTATCACTTATTGCTAAAAAATGGAAAAAAAAACTGAGAGAAAGATGCAGGACAGTTATGGCAGAATGCAGGATCTGGGTGGGGTGGGGTGGGGAGAAGGGAAAGGGAAATATGCCAGAACTAAATTTAAAAATGTTGTATGAAATACACAAAGCATCAATAAAAAGAAAGAAATTTGACTTTTTCCAAAAGGAGGTTGTAGATGACTCCATTCAGGCACACTACCCTCTGAATTTCCAACAAATAATCACATTTCATGGCAGCTGGTTGCTAGAGATTTATTAGGCCAATGTTAATACACCAAAGAAACTTGTTCCTGAGTTAACAAAATAATTCACATGACCAGGAACTTTGTTGAATTGAAGTTGTATTTTAATTCCATTATTGTTAAATCCTCTCTTCTATCAACCCACCAGTCCCTCAGTTTTAATAACTTGCTTACACAGTGTTCCTTTATTTGAAGTAGAACACGAGCTTCCAAAGCTCATAGGGTGGAGGTGAATCCTGCCTAAACTATACTTCCTGCAGTTTTCCCTTACCTGTTTCCATAGAAACAGACTAGTAGCTTGAACTAAAACTTTTATAGTTGTTTTTCTTTTTTATGTTGTTTGAAACATATGATAACTTTCTCTAGCATGTGCTAAACAGACCTGGATTTCTATTTTAGTGGAAAATTCATGGAGTCTGTGTAGTCATAGTAGAAAAGGCAGGTGGGAGGTTTGAATATCAGATTTGCACTAACTTGGTGTCAGTGAGGATAGCATTATCTGGGTGTAGGAATCACCTCCCATCCCTCTTTCCCACCTCAATATTCCTGTTCATCTGTCTTGTCCCTGCAGCATTTAGGATTATTTTAAAAGTCTGCAATTAGTTAAGAGCATGGCTCTACAGTTAGGAGAAATTCAGGTTTGATTTCTGTTCCTGCTACATGTCAGACTATGTGAGGTGAAGAGAGTACTTTTTAATCATTCTGATTCTCATTTGTAGAATGGAAGATAATATGGAGATTTGCTTCAGAGGAATATTATGGCTCATCCTTTCTTGGTATAATACCTGAAACACTGCAAGCCTTCAACAAATGATAGCTCTTAGGAGGTAGAGGTTCATACCTGTGATCCCAGCATTTGGGAGACTGAGGCAAGATTGCTGACAAATGGTAAATTCAAGGATAGTTTGGGCTCTGGCATGAGACTGTTCAGTAAGCAACAACAAAAGTGATTGCCCTTCTAGCCTCAAACCTCATCACTCTCTTCTTTGTCTTGAACCTCTTCTCATGATGCCTGCTGTGATTTCACATTGCTTCACACCTTTGAGTTGGTTAATATTTGGGCTCTTATTATTTTATTATACATGTGCCTTTTGTACATGTCTAATCAGCTACTTTGTTGTCACCTGGGGGCCATGATGGGTTCATTTCCTAGTGCAATGTTGAGCACCCAGGAAATAGCAATTAAATATTTGTGAGAATAAAGACTGGGCTCTGACTCTCAGAGTCAGTAACCTATCCAGAGACTCTAGTTTGATTTTAGTCTACAGGAAAAGCTAAAAAAAAACTTCTATCTGCTTTATGGTATTTTCATCACGTCACAAAAGAAACTGATAGAATATCCAATGATCCCGAATATAATGGATTCTATCTATAAGGATTGATAAAAATAAAAGAATTCATGCAAATAAAGGCTTTGCTTCTCTGAGTACCTCTCTGTCCAAAGCTCATTTCCATTTTGAGTACACTGTTTAGTTTGGCCAGACTCAAGGGCAAACGCTTGGAGTCATTTTAGAGTGGGATTTGGCATTGTCATCATGAAGACTGAGTCAGGACTCAGGTTGGCTTCATATTCAGATTCCTCTTTGATCATTATTACATAGTAATATACTTTGACTGAAGTTTACAACTGAAGCCTGGGCTACTTTTTCCAGATCCTTGCAATTAAGGAAGAGATCTAAGGAGAAAAATCAATTATGGAGATAATCCTGAGTTAGATAGCTATTTCCAGGGAGCCTGTGGGAGCAGAAGGGAAGACAATAGGGAATTAAGAAAAAAAAATACTGGGGTTTGAGAAATAGCCTAGCGGTTAAGAGCGCCGACTGCTTTTGAGAGGACCCAGGTTCATTCCCCAGCACCGACATGGCGGCTGAGAACCGTCTGTAACTCCAATTCCAGGAAAAATCCAGTTCCAGGGGAATCCCACACCCTCTTCTGACCTCTGCGGCATTGCACGTCACAGGTGCACAAACCTACATGCAGACAGTACATTCATACACATACAAAAATAAATAAAATAAAATAAATAAAAAGAAAAAAAATACTTGTTTATCAGTGCTTTATATAAGACAAAGATGAATTAAGGTAGGACTTCAGTGGACGGTGAACACATAGCACCGATTTGCTAATTTCTGAACTTCTTTATCACTCTAGTCAGTTTTTTTTTTTGGGGGGGGGAGGATAGGAGCCCCTTGCTCCTTCCGGCTTTTCATTCACCAGTTCCATCCACTCGAGTACAAAAGAGTGAACTAACATTATTTTTGCCACACTGAATATAACAAGCATCTGAGTAGGGTCTTTCTTTAAAAGATGTTTTTTTCAGGTCAAAGTCACATCCTAGTGAGAAGGTGATTTTGCCATTATGTCTGTAGTCCTCCCTGTAGTAATCTTTGTGGAAAGGATCCAGGTGCCAAGCTGATTGAATTTCCTATATAAGGAAAATGAAAAAGCTTTGGAAGCTTCTTCATTTTCCTGGAGAGCCAGCTATAGTTTGACCAGGTACCAAGCCAGAGGCACTGTCTAATAAAAAGTTAGAAGAAGAGATATGAAGAAGGGGATTGTGAAAAGGGGAAGATGATAGGGAGAGAAAAAGCAAAGATGAAAAATCTGTGCCTATTGGTCCAGCTTATTTTCAGTTTTTACTTATTTTTTTGGGGGGGGTGCATGGCACATTGTGCTGGATAGCTTTAGTGTCAACTTGACACACCTGGGTTGATGGAGCTTCAATTGGGGAATTGGCTCCATTGGATTGGCCTGTGGCCACATCTGTGGAGTATTGTCTTGATTGTTGGGCAATGTGGGAGGGCCCAGCGCACTATGGGTGGTGCCACCCTGGGCAGGTTGTTGTGTACCGTGTAAGAAGGCAGGCTGGGCATGGGCCAGGGGAGCAAGCCAGTGAACAGCATTCCTCCATGGCCTGTGCTTCAGCTCCTGCCTCCAGGTTCCTGCCCTGAGTTCCTGCCTTGGGTTCCTTAAGTGATGAACCAGGGGAGCAAGCCAGTGAACAGCAGTCCTCCATGGCCTGTGCTTCAGCTCCTGCCTCCAGGTTCCTGCCCTGAGTTCCTGCCTTGGGTTCCTTAAGTGATGAACTGTGACCCAGGAGATGTAAGCTAAATAAACCCTTTCCTCCCCAAGTTGGTGTCGGTCAGAGTATTTTGTCACAGCAATGGAAGACAACTAGAACACACAGTATGTGCGTGTAGATGAGAGCACATGTGTGAGTTAGTTTTCTCCTTATACCATTTAGATCCTGCGGACTGAACTCAGATCATCAGGATTGATGGCAAGTGCCCTTATCACTGATCCAGACTCTTAATTGTTCTTTCTGTTTTTTTGTCCTGTCTCTCACCAGTCCTTTCTCCCCATACCCACAAGTGAGCTTCCTATACAAAAATCTAATTTCTCTTCTTAAAGGCCTTCAATGTACCCTATTGACTTGACCATCAAGTGCAGATTCTTTGTCATAGTATACAATATACAAGGTTCTTTGTGCTCTGTCTCTTGCTATAGTCAGTTTCATTACCTCCCTTTGACCGATACTTTGTGATATAGTAATACTGAATGACCTACAGGATGAAATGAAAAAGGAAACTGAACATTCATCCAATCAACAGGAAATGATGGGAAAAAGCCTCAGAAGCAGAATGGATGAAGCAGAAAAAGAATATCAGACCTACAGGATAACATGGTGCAGCTAGAAACTTCAAGTAAAGATTATGAAAAATTTCAAAAAACACAAGAGTGGAACAACCAGAAATGTGGGACAATATGAAAAGATCAAACCTCTGTATCATAGGGATAGAGGAAGGAGAAGAATCCCAAGAGAGTGGTATTGGTCAGATCTTCAACAGAATAATATAAGAAAATTTCCCCAAACTGAAAAAGATAAACCCATACAAATACAGGAAGCAACAGAGGGGACAAAAAAGCTCAATGGCGGAAAGATGAAATCTTCAGCAAATGGTGTTGGCAAAACTGGATCACCATTTGTAGAAGAACAAAATTAAGCCCCTACATCTCACCCCGTACAAAAATAAACCCCAAGTGGATCAACAATGTCAACCTGAAACCCCAAACCATGAAGGTGATTAGAAGAAAAAGGTGGCAGCAAACTACAAGACATAAGCATAGGAAAAGACTTTCTAAATCAAACAGCAGCTACACAGGAAATAAGGACATAGTTGACAAGTGGTACCTCATCAAACTCAAAAGTTTTTGTACTGCTAAAGGAACAATCAAGGAAGTGAAGAGAAAACCCACAGAGTGGGAGGAAACCTTCACCAGTGATACATCTGACAGAACATTAACATCAAGAATATATAAACTACATAAAAAACAAAGAAGTAAGAAAACAAATGACCTACTCAAAAGCTGGAGTAAAGAGCTGAACAGAGACTTCACTAGTAAGGAAGTAAAGATGGCTGAGAAACATCTTAAAAAGTGTTCAACATCATTAATAATTAAGGAAATGCAAATTAAAACCACTCTAAGGTCTCGTCTCATTCGCATTGGAATACAGGCAAAAAAAAGGGAAACCCTCATGCCAGGGACATGGTGAAGGGATAACATGGGAAAGGTGCAGGATAATTCTGCGCCATGCTCTACCAACCCTGTAGGAGACTGCAGTGGGATGCCCCTGGAGGTGACCCAACAAACAGATCTTAGAGCAATAATTGCAAACCTATTCAAAGAAATTAAAGAAAATAAAGAAGTCAGAAAACTAAGGAAAGAGAATTAAAAACTCAAAAAGGACCTAGAGGGAGACAATGACAAACTTCGGAAAGAACTAAAGAGAGAGATTGACAAACTCCAGAAAGAACTAGAGGGAGAAAATGACAAACTCTTGAAGGAAGTAGAAACACTGAAAAAGGAAGCCAACCAGCCCAGCGAAAGTAAGGAGCACCAAGAAGAGACTGAGAAACTCAAAAAGGAAATGTAAATACTAAAGAAATCATAGGATGAAATGAAAAAGGAAATAGAACACTCATCCAATCAAGAAGAAAGGAATGAAAAAAGCCTCAGAAATAGAATAGAGGAAGCAGAAAAAAGAATATCAGACATGGAAGATAACATAGAGCAACTAAAAAGTTCAAATAAAGATTATGAAAAATTTAAAAATACACAAAAGTGGAACAACCAGGAAATATGGTACACTATGAAAAGAACAAACCTCTGCATCATAGGAATAGAGGAAGAAGAATCTCAAGAGAATAGTATTGATCAGATCTTCAACAGAATAATAGATGAAAATTTTCTCAAACTAAAAATAGACAAACCCATACAAATAAAATAAGCACATAGGACACCAAATAGACAAGATCAGAAAAAAAACTCCCCACGCCATATCATAGTTAAAATGCTAGACACCCAAAACAAAGACAAAATTCTGAAGGCTACAAAAGAAAATCAAGTCACATACAAAGGGAAACCCATCAGAATTACAACTGACTTCTTGGTGCAAACCATGAAGGGAAGAAGAACATGGAGCAAAGCATTCCCAGTGTGAAAGGACTATGGATGCCAACCCAGAATACTATACCCAACAAAATGTAGATTATAGTTGAAGGAGAGAGAAAAATTTTCCATGACATAAACAAGATGATAGAATACATGTCCAGGAAACCAACTCTTCAGAAAACACTTGAAGCAATTCAAAGGGCAGAAGAGAGGAGCAGCTATCCCCAAGCACCTAGGAAAAGAAACTAATAAAAACATAGCCGCAGGAGTAGAATTGGAGATTAAAAATCCAAATGGATAATAAGGTGAAAGGAAGCAACAGCCACCTTTCAATTATTTCTGTCCTAGTTTGTCTTCCATTGCTGTGACAAAACACTCTGACAGACACCAACTTGGGGAGGAAAGGGTTTATTCAGCTTACATCTCCCGGGTTACAGTTCATCACTCAGGGAGCCCAAGGCAGGAAATCAGGGCAGGAACCTGGAGGCAGGAGCTGGAGCACAGGCCATGGAGGAATGCTGTTCACTGGCTTGCTCCCCTGGCCAATGCCCAGCCTGACTTCTTATACAGTACACAATAACCTGCCCAGGGTGGCACCACCCATAGTGGCTGGGCCCTCCCACATTGCTCAACAATCAAGACAATACTCCACAGACATCACCACAGGCCAGTCAAATGGAGCGAATTACCCATTTGAGGCTCTCTCAACCCAGGTGTGTCAAGTTGACACTAAAGCTATCCAGCACAATTGACCCCTTGTCAAATTGACACACAAAACACATCACTATTAAACCACTAACTTTCCAGTTCTTATCCACAAAGTATGATGTTAACATTAATCATAACCTAAGACAGATCAACCTTAAAAGCCTCACAGTCCTTAAAACGTCCAAATGCTTAAATGTTCAGTCTATTAAAAGTCTCTTAACTGTGGACTGCTGTAAAATCCAAAACAAGTACTGTCTTATTTCAAAGGGAAGAATCAGGCACTCTCAAACAAAACCTAAGTCCAGCAAGTAGCTCAACGCTGGACACCTGGGACTAACTCACAATCTTCTGGGAACCAAAGGGTTTTGGCAGCTCCACCTCTCCGCCTCTGCCATCCATGACACACACAGGTCATCTCGCAGGCCCAGGCAGACTCCATTCCCCACCTGCCACTGCTCTTGGTGGTCATCCCATGGTCCTGGCATCTCCAAAAAGCTGGGGTTGCCACTGAAACTGAGGCAGCACCTTCACCAATGGTCTCTTCTGACCTCTCCTGGTGCAAAGCCTCAGCTTCTCTCCATGACCCCTGCAATCCTGGGGTCTTCACAGCAACTGAGGTGCACTTCCACCAATGTTTTTTTCTGACCTCTCACCGTGCCAAGCCTCAGCTGCTCTCTGTGACCCCCTTAAATTTCAACACCAGAACCATATAGGAGACTCTTAAACACTAAAAAGTCCTGCTTCTGGCTTGAGATGGAGGCTCAGGCCCCTTCTGGATCACAGCTTCTGTGTGCTGACCCTGAAAAAATTCTTCCCAGAAGGTTTCACCACAGTGATGCTGGTCTCTTGTTTCTTACAGCTGATTTTTCAGCCCCAGCTAACCAGCATCAATTGTCCCAGTACAACAAAGCTTTCACTCCAGGTTCTGGTCTCTTGTTACTTACAGCTGATTCTTCAGCCCCAGCTGACCAGAACCCACAGATTACACAGTCCTGATAATCTCTGCTCCCCTTTGAAACTAGAAACTTCACAAGCCAGGCCTCCATTTTCTACAACTCTTTCAGCAAAACTTCCAAGTTCCACAGCCATGATCTTTAGGCATTCAATGATCTTCCCAGCCCAAAGTTCCAAATGCCTCCATAATCCTTCCCCAAAACACCAAGGTCAGGTCTGTCACAGCAATACCCCACTCTCTGGTACCAATTTCTGTTCTAGTTTGTCTTCCATTGCTGTGACAAAACAATCTGACTGACACCAAAATTGGGGAGGAAAGGGTTTATTCAGCTTACATCTCCTGGGTCACAGTTCATGACTTAGGGAGTCCAAAGTAGGAACTCAGGGCAGGAACCTGGAGGTAGGAGCTGAAGCACAGGCCATGGAGGAATGCTGTTCACTGGCTTGCTCCCCTGACTCATGACCAGCCCGCCTTCTTATACAGTACACAACAATCTGCCCAGGGTGGTACCAATCATTGTGGGCTGAGCCCTCTCACACTGCTCCAACCATCAAGACAATACTCCACAGCTGTGGGCACAGGCCAATGCAATGAAGCCAATTACCCAATTGAGTCTCCCTCAACCCAGGTGTGTCAAGTTGACACTAAAGCTATCCAGCACAATAACCTTAAATATTAATGAACTAAACTCCCCAATCAAAAGACATAGACTGGGAGAATGGATTAGGAGACAAAGTCCATCTATATGCTGTCTACAAAAACCCCATCTCAATCTCAAGGACACACACCAACTAAAGGTGAAGGGATGGAAGAAAATATTCTAAGCAAATGGTACCAAAAAGAAAGCAGGTGTTGCTATTTTAATATCAGACAAAATAGACTTCAAAGCAAAAGAAATAAAAAGAGAGAAAGAGGGCCATTACACCTTTATTAAAGGAACAATTGACGATGAAGATCTCACAACCATGAATATATATGCACCAAACTTTGGTGCACTAAACTACATAAAGACAATTCTTCAGGATCTCAAGGCACAGATTAACAGCAGCACACTAATAGTAGGGGACTTCAATATCCCATTAAGTCCTTTAGACAGATCAACAGGACAAAGAATAAACAGAGAGACATCTGAACTGAATGATACAATACACCAAATGGACCTCACAGACATCTATTGAATATTCCATCCAAACACCAGAGAATACACTTTCTACTCAGCACCCCACGGAACATTCTTGAAAATAGACCATATACTGGAACACAGGAAAAAACTCAACAAATACAAAAGGATTGAAATAATCTCTTGCATTCTATCAGACCACAGTGTAATAAAACTCAATATCAGCACCAGGATAAGCACTACAACTTACAAGAACACATGGAGACTAAACAACACTCTCCTGAATAATTAATGGGTCAAGAAAGAAATAAAGAAAGAAATAAAAACATTCCTGGAACTGAATGACAATGATAATACAACAAAACAAAACCTATGGGACACTTTAAAAGCAGCCCTAAGAGGGAACTTTATAGCTGTAAGGCCCTACATCAAAAAAACAGAGAGAGCACAAGTGAACAATCTAACACTGCAGCTGAAAATATTTGAGAGACAACAACAAATGAACCCTAAACGCAGCAGACAAGAAGAAACAACAAAAATCATATCAGAGATCAATGAAATAGAAACATCAATGGAAAAGAAAACCATACAAAAAAAATCAATGAATCCAAAAGTTGGTTGAGAGAATAAACAATATAGACAGACCTCTAGCCCAGCTAACCAAAAGAAAGAGGAACAACTCCAAATCAATAGAATCTTTGATGAAAGGGGAAATATCACAACAGACAATGAAAAGATTCAGACAATCATACAGGAATACTTCGAAAAATGATACTCTACTAAGTTTGAAAACCTAGAAGAAATGGATGAATATCTGAAATCCTGGGATACATCAAACTATGCTACAGGGCTATAGTCATAAAAACAGGTTGGTACTGGCACAAAACAGACCTGTTGACCAATGGAACAAAACTGAAGGTTTTAAACCTGAGCACATACAATTTCAGCCACCTCATATTTGACAAGGGGACCAAGAAGACACAATGGAGGAAAGACAGCATCTTCAGCAAGTGGTGTTGGCAAAACTGGATCACCACCTGTAGAAGAATGAAATTAAACCCGTGCCTCTCAGCCCAGTACAAAAGTCAATTTCAGATGGATCAAAGACCTCAATGTGAAACCCAAAACTCTGGAAGCAATAGAAGAAAAACTTGGCAGCAGACTACAAGACGTAGGCATGGAAAAGACTTCCTAAATCAGGCAGCAGCTGCACAAGAAATAAGATGGACAATTGACAAATGGGACCTCATTAAACTCAAAAGCTTCTGTACATCAAAAGTAACAATAAAGGAAGTGAAGAGAAAACCCACAGAGTGGGAGGAAACCTTCACTGCAGATACATTGATTTCCAGAGTATACAAATTACTCAAAAAACAAAGAAGAAAGAAAAGAAATGAATCGCTCAAAAGATGGATCAAAGAACTGAATAGAGACTTCACAGGGGAGGAATTAGAGATGTCTGAGAAACATCTTAAAAACTGTTCAATGTCATTAATAATTACGGAACTTCAAATTAAAACCACTTTAAGATATCATCTCACTCCTATAAGACTGGCTAGGATCAAGAAAACAAATAATACCAAGTGCTGGAGAGGTTGTTGGGAAAGGGGAACACTCATCCATTGCAGGTGGGAATGTAAACTTGTGTAGCCACTATGGAAAACACTGTGGATGACCTTTGGAAGACTCAAAATGAGCTTGCCATTTGACCCAGTCATACTACTCCTGGTTATATACCAATAAGACTCATCTTACTGCAGACATACATGCACAGCTATATTTATCACAACTCTGTTCACAATAGCAAAAAGCTTGAACCAACCCAAATGCCCCTCAACTGACAAGTGGATAAAGAAAATGTGGTACATGTACACAATGGAGTTCTATGCAGCAGTATAGAAAGACAACATAATGAAAGACAACATAAATAAAGACAATATAAAATTGCAGGTAAATGGATGGAGCTAGAAGATGTTATGTTAAGTGAAGTAACACAGCCCCAGAAAAACAAACCACAAATGATATCCCTCATCTCTGGATGCTAGCATCAATAACGCAGTTGTAGATATTTCTTGTTGTGAGGGATGCATATTGGAAAGAAGAACAACAGAAAAGACTGCATCAAAAACTGACTGAAATGGTGAATCTGGAGGGGTGGGAGGGTTGGGAGAGGGACACAGGTCTATATTTGATTAATGTATATTTAATTGATGTGAGTTTAACAAGTATCCAAGTTTGCCCAAACTCTATCTACAAATCACATGATATTTTAGGATTTAGTAAAAGTAAAAATGTCTATACTAAACAACACTGGTTAAACAGTTTTAATAAAAATGGTAATACATTTAAGTTAATTGGAAATATAAATTATTGTCCACATTTTTTTGCTTAAAATTTGTATAACAATAACTTTGGGATTAACGTATACAAATATTCTCTATATTTTTTTGTGTTATACGGTATCATCTGTAGTATTCTTTTTTACCTGTAGGATAAATTAACTTAAGGAATTAAGTTTGCTTCCCAAATTAACAACATACAGTCACCCAAAACAGCTTGGATAAATTTAATGAAATTTGCACCTTGATTTCTTCCTTCAGGTATGTGTACTACAACTGCCTTTTTGAGATTCATGGGTCAAAAAAATAAAACTCTAAAATAGAAAAGGGGGGATACAGTTATATATTAAACCTTTTGTCAAATTTTTCCATTTAAATCTTAAAACTAAATATGGGAAAAGATTTGTATGTTCCCACAGGTCAAAACTTCACCAACTTAATGGCTGAGAAAAAAAAGATACAGCTTTGCATTGTGCAGGACTTACCAAGAAATACCAGCAGAGAAATTGGCCCATCTAAACATTAAAAGGAAGAAAATCCTCAGGCTGCTACAGGCATCAAACATCTCTGTGGATCCTATTTGTAACAACTGTTTATAATGAGTCCTAATGAACTTTAACTTCCAGGTGCTGCAAAGTTTTGATATGAGAGACTTTCTCACCTCTGTTTTATAGAACAAAGAAAAACATGATGGTAATGAAGTCATTCTCTAACTGTAAATTAGAGCTGACTGTTATAGAGGTAATCTCTTATAAAACAGGTATAACTACCTTCTTTAATTGACTGATAGACATAGGAATTGTGAAAGGATAATTCTCTATTTAGAACCAAATATAATAGTAAAGTCTTTATAAGTTGTGGAATTAAGCAAAATATATTAATACAGGAGAGCTCTGATATCAGCAATGGATTATTCTGCCAAGGAGATGTTGGCCAGGGCATCCAAGCCCCCCCAAAATATAAAGGCTTCTTGCCTGTAAACCAGGATACCTGCAAGAAGAGAGGTGGCAAGTCCCTGCTGTCGAAGACCTGATGTAAGCATGGGAAACATGTATTGAGACCACACTTGCAAGTGTACAGTTGGTCTCTGGAATGCCACAGAGTGTTACCAAAGGTGACTAAACCAATAAAGCAAATATTGGTCTCCTTGAGTCAAGCAAGACTCCTCCGTGAGCCTCAGCTACACTTCACCTGCCTGGAAATACTGTGCAGCAGTGGCAGCCATATGTCTGTATATCCCCAAAATAATTGGTTATTTGCTCACTCCTTGGAGGAATAATTTACGGCTGAGGCCACAAACTTGCATCATCTAGTGGTTAGGAGATGTTATAAGCCACAGTAGGACCTTATCATCTTTTATAGAAAAAACATATAGTTCATGGATTAGCATACCACCCAAACATCTGTGTCTATACCAACATAACCTACAATAATAATCAGTACTGTTTAAATGCATGTATATCTAATTGCTTGTGCTTCATCAGTAGTATTGAAAGGTTATTCCTGGATAAACTGTCAACCCATGAAAGGAAACAGCCTTAAGTGATCAGAGTCCAAAACAACATCTACAAAGAAAGTAGACTGTTTTGTTTCTCGCCCACTTGTGCCCCTTTTCTAAGACTAGGAAACATTCTGAAGAAGAGGGGACATGGTAGAATGTAAGGGCTGTGATTGGGGTGAATGGTGAAACTACAGCAATATAGACTGGACTCTTCTTTGATCAACATGATTGTATATACAAGCCCCTCCAGCTACATGGTGGGAGCCTTGGGCTGTGTGGATTTAGGCATAGCTGCTTGCAATTTGGTTTTACATGAAGGATGCTTGTATTCACTACTTATTTCTTATTATTAAAAAATGAAATAAAAAATGAGAAAAAAAGAGACTCAAAATGAGCGTACCAACTGACCCAGTCATACCACTCCTGGGTATATTCCTACAAGACACATCCTACCTCAGAGAATCGTGCTCAACCCTGTTTATTGCAGTTCTCTTCACAATAGTGAAGAGCTAGAATCAACCCAAGTGCCCGTCAACCAATGAGTGGATAGAGAAAATGTGGTACATTTACATGATGGAATTCTATGCAGTGGTAAAGAAAGATGACAACATGAACTTTGCAGGTCAATGAATGGAACTTGAAGCCATTATACTAAGTGAAGTAACACAGTCCCACAAAACAAAACAAAACAAAGCAAAAAAGTCAAATGGTTTCCCTCATTTGTGGATGCTAACACCCAACCCCCAGTTGGCAGGCAAACTGAGCAAATTTATTATTATATTTCATTGTGTCTGAAAGCACCTGTGCTATTCCAATGTGAATCTCTTAATGGGCTCTAGAATTGTCCTACCACTTGTATTCACACATTGTAATTACCATATGTGGGTGGAAGGTATGTATTCTTATTCTAGAGTAATATAAAATTAAAGGGAAAAAAATGTGAATTCCTAAACTTATTTTGGAATTAACATACAGTTTATTCCCAGAGGTCATAATTTTGATACATATGTGTTGTTTATATAGGCATAATTTGGAGTAATACAAAGAGGAGGGAACAAAAATGTATTGATAGCTTTATAGAATAATTTCAGTATAATCCTTGAGTTATTGAAATATTATAATAATGTATAGTTTACATTGTAAACTTATTGCAAAATTTATGTTAAATTCTTATAGAAATACATTAAAACATACATCAATTTACTATGTAATTTAGAATGTAAAGTTATATTTCTTTTTACCTGCATGCAACTTTACTGTTAAAATGTGAATCCCTAAATGTGTTTTGGAATTAACCTATAGTTTGTTTTCAGACTTTGTAATTTTGATTTATGTGTGGAGTATAGATATGCATATTTTGGAGTAATATAAAATTAAAGGGAACAAAAAAGAGAGAGAAAAACCTGTTCAAAGAACTAACCAAAACAGTAAACTTCTGGATAGAAAAAGTTAAAAAAAACCTGAGAAAAAGATGCCAGACAGGACTTAACATGTATGACAGAATCCATGAGCTCTGGTGGGGGGAGGGAGGGCAGGAATTGGGGAATGAGTCTTAATTTTATTAAGAAATGTTGTATGAAAAGTGCTCAATAAAAATTAATTTAAAAGGAAAAAATAGAATTTGGGTGTATTGATGTCGACGTTTTATCTACAATATAGACTTCTTGAGGACAGAAAGTGTCTTCAACATGGCTGGGGTTTGCAGAAGACTATATAACTTTGGAGAGACTCTGGGTGTGGGGTGGGGCTCTGGGCCACTTCTGATGACTGATGTGAGGTTTCTCTATGTTTTTCTTAAACCAGAGGAGAGCCTAACATTTTAACATAATTCATCCCAGACTGGTCTTATGCCTCGAATCTGTATTGTTGTCTTATGCTGAAATTAAAGCTATGGCAAACAAAGTGAAGCTTGGTCAGAGAATAGATTTGACCATCTATATTGGCCACCTTTATTACATTATCAATTTTCAGAAATTTTAGATGATTCTTACTGAAAAATGGAAGAAAAGTGAAGGAATTCAAACTTATAGTGTCCAGAGGACAGTGTGCTTTTAAATAGCAACATCTAGACTGTCCTTATTGGAGAATTGCCAGTTAATACTGATGGAACCATTTTTTTTCAGACTGTCTGTTATTAAAGACATCTATATTTAACCTGCCTATGTCAGGATATAATTGGTTAATCTAGTAAGTAAATGCATTGGGCAATGTGCGGATTAAGATGGAGCACCTGACTTCAAGAGGCTTGAATTTTAATAGAAGAGACAAGAGATACATGATCATGCATAAGAGAAAGCAGAATGTGTTGAATGCAGTAAGAGAGCTAGCAGATATGCTGGAGTTTAGATGGAGATTATTCTTGGCCAGTGGCTACATAAGAGTCCACTGAGGCATGTGAAGGCAGGAGGAAATGGTAGAACTTCTGGACTTTCTGAGTATAAGCTGTAATATGTTGAATACTTTATAGGCAGAAAAATCTAGGGTAGTCTGTATGATCAGAAAAATCTGGTGTGATAGGCCCACAGGATGGAGAAATAACAGTTAAAGCTTTTTTTTTTTTTTAAGATTGTTTCTAAGAGAGATTAAGGACAAGTTTGCCTGTCAGATGAAGGATTTAAGAATTTTCCTCTATACAATCGACAATAAATATTCTGTGTCTTGCTCATAGTATGCTTGAAGAAGATAGTTGGGGCATCATACATTAATACATTAAATGCTGAGATACTTCCTCTAACTGCGGGGGAGGGAGTAGAAATAGATCGATGGTTTCTACTACTCAAGTTGTGATGCATTGGCTTTTTCAGACTTGGAGCTATATTTTTCTTTTATTGGTTGTTGCTACAAGATTTATTTCTCTGAGGTCATGGTTCAGGCCAAGATATCTAGCCTGACTTGGATAAGAGGGTACATTTTTCTTCTGGATTTTGAACCTGTGTGAACTTTGTATAATTTGTATTAAACCTGGGTCAACTTTTCAATGCTAGCTTGGCGTTTACATGTTTATATAAACATTTATGTATACATATTTATAAATTTGGGGAGGGGACTGGCTTTGTGTCTTTTTTCTTGCTTTCTTTTCTTTTCTTGCAGGAGGATTCCATTTGTTCATTGCACACTGGAAATTTTGTGAATATTGTTGTGTAGTCCTTGTCAATATTACATATTTTCTGTATCACATGGTCGTAAGGAGGATGTGGTGTTACACTTGAATTCCAGATTCAATGAGAGATCCTGTCCAACAAATATGGGGGAGGGGAGTGATTCAGGATGAATCCCAACATCAACCTGTGGCCTCCACATGTGCATGCTTTCATGCGCATTTACATGCACACACACACACACACACACACACACACACGAGACCCAGTTTTGCACTGTTTAATAAGCTCTTCAAGCGATTCAGATAAATGCTCAGGCTTCAGGACTCCTCATAAAAAACTAGAAACGGTTTTATAAGAGATTACCTCTACAATAGTTGTCTCCAATTTACAGTTGGGGAGCGACCTCATCATTGTCATATTTCTCCTTGTTCTATGGGTGGGAAGGCAAGGAAGTCTCTCATATCAGAACCTTTGTGGCACCTAGAAGGTAAGTTTCATTAGGACTCATTATAACTAGTTGTTACATGTAGGATCCACAGAGGGGTTCGATGTTTATGGCAATCTGAGGCTTTTCTTCCTTTGAATGTTCAGACGGGTCAGCCTTTCCGTTGCCACTTTTTGGTACATCCTACTCAATGCAAACCTGTATCTTTTCTTTCTCAGCCGTTAAGTTGGTGACGTTTTGTCCTGTTGGAACAAACAAATCTTTTCCCATAGTTAGTTTTAAGATTTTTGCTTGCACGGGTTTGATGAAAGGTTTCATGTCTTTCTGTATCCCCCCCTTTTTTTTAGTGTCTGAGTCTCCAGAAGACAGTTGTATTATACATGACTATAGGGTGGATGTCAAGCCACAGATTTCATTCCAATTCACCCGTTTGTTGTTTTGGGTGTGATATATATGATTTTAACTTGGGAGCAAACTTAATTTTTACATAAAATCATCCTATAGGTGAAAAAGAATGCTACAAGGGTGCTAAACTGTAACAGGGATAGCAAATTATAGAGAAACATTTGTAGTGTCAATCCCAAAGTCTTGCTCTACAAGCTTTATTAAAGCCAAATATTGTCGGCAACAGGAATTATTACTCCATTTAATTCAGATCTGATTTACCCTTTTTATCAGATTCGTAAACCAATGTTGTTTATCATATAACATGTTTTATTTTTCCTTTTACTTAAGTCCTAAAACACAAGTGTCCTGTAGACGGTTGTCTAGGCGAAACTGGGTACTGCTGAGCTCACGTCAATTAAATATGCCTAATTGAATATACACCCGTGTTCCCTCTCCCCCACCCATCCCCCCTTTCCATTCACCATTTCGTTCCATTTTCTGATTGCAGTTTTCTGTTGTTCTTTTCCTACTATGACTCGTACCAATGTTGTTTAATGACTACTAGACATGGGAACTGTGGAAGGGACTACTCTCTGTTCAGAACAAATATCATACTAAAGTCTAGGGCTATGCACTCAGGCAAAAAATATATTAATCAGGCGATCTGACATCAGCAATGGATGTTCTACCAGGTGGATGTTGGCCCGGGGATCCAAGGCCCCACAACAGGTAAAGGGCTCCTTGCCTCTAAGTGGGATACATGCAAGGAGGAGGAGGCAATAGACCTTCTGCCCGAAGAACCCCTGACGTTAACATGGGGGAGGGATTTTGAGACCACACATGCAAGTGTAAGTTGACTCTGGCATGCCAGAGCGTGTTACCAACGGCCACTAAACCCATAAAGCAAAATGGGTCTCCCTGAGTCAAGCCAGCCTCCACCGTCAGCACCAGATACACCTCCCCTGCCTGGAAAAATACTGTGCAGAGGCAGTCATGTGCATGTATATCCCAAATCTATTGGCTATTGGCTCTCCCCATGGAGAAATAACCCATGGCTAGCCACAAGCTTACATCCTCTACAGGTTAGGAGATGTTATAAGCCACAGTCAGGGACCTGTCATATTTAACAGGGGGGGAAATTGTACTTCATGGTTCAACATATCCACCCATGTGTCTATGCTAAAGTTAACATACCCTAATATTAGTGCCTGCTTAAATACCTTATCCTATATATCTAATTGCTGTTCTTCATTAGTAGGATCGAAAGGTTATTATTCCTGGACAAAAACTGTATCCCATGAAAGGAAACAGCAGAATTGACCAGAGTCCAAGTCAACAGCTTCAGAGAGCGTGGACTGTTTTACCTCTCCTTCACCTGTGCCCCTTTTCTAGCCCTAGGGAAACAACCTGCGGAAGAGGGGGCGTGTAGAATGTAAGGGCTACGAAATTGGGGTGAATGGTTGGCAAATACCGGCATGTAGTCTGCGACACTCATTGATCCACTTGATTTTGACAAACAACCATCACCCCCAACTTGGCTGGTGGGGCTTGTAGGTTGGGCCAACAGCCTGCAGATAGGTTTTTGCATAAAGGATGCTTGTACTCATAAGGATTATTCACTTATATAGCTAACAAATGAAAAAAAAAAAACAACTGAGAGAAAGATCAGGCATCGGACAGTTATGGCAGAATGCATGATCTGGGATGGGTGGGGGTGGGGGGGGGGGGAGGGAAAGGGAAATAAGCCTGGAATGCTGAATTGGAAAAATGTTGATTGAAAATATGCACAAAGCTCAATAAATAACTAATTATAAAAAAAAAAAAAACTAGAAAACTGGCAGAAATGGAACTCTGAACTTAAAAAAATGAGAAAAACTAGATCATGCTGTTATTGAAAAAGGAGCTTTAAAAATGTGAAAACTTGTAGCTAGATATGGCTCAGTGGTTAAGACCATGCACTGCTCTTGCAGAAGACCTGGATTTTGTCCCCAGCACACCTGATATACACGCTATGTCAGTTCTCAGGGAATCTTGACCCTTTTCTACGTCTCATGATACCTGTATGCACTAAGTGGTACATAACACAAGACTAAAACATTAAAAGTAAAAAAAATCTTAAAAAAAAAATATATTTTCAAATATTTTATTTCACAATATGTAGGATTTTTGGTGTGAGGGAAAGGAAAACTTGCGTCCAGAAGGACCTACTCTTTGAGAAGTACCATTTCCCTGCCAGTGTACATTTGATTCATATCTCATATGCCTCCAATCTAGTATATATATATATCTATGATATATATATATATTGCTTGTGTTTAGCATATAAAAATTGGAGGGAACAACAACAACAAAAGAAATGGGACAAAGAACCAACTGAAACAGTAAATTTCTCCCCAAAGCAATAATCCTCTGTTTTGAAAAACTTTAAAAAGACTCAGGAAAAGATACAAGACATGAATGGCAGAATGCATGAACTCAGGTGGGGTGGGGGACATAGGGAAATGAGTCTAAATTGGAATGAGAAATGATGTATGAAATGCACAAAACTTCAATAAAAATATTTAAAAATGATAAAAATGTCATTTTTTTAACACTCTCTCCAATTTTATACCACCAAGTAGCATGTTTCTCACCCGGTACGAGGATAATAGATGCTTACAGAGTCTGTGAAAGGATTTTGGAGATTATGGTACTCTTTGGTTGACAACCAGAAATACCAAAGTTATGTGGAGAGATAACAGGGAAAGTGCAATCAAATGCAAGCCTATAACCACTAAAATAATCACATACATAAACATGAAGAGTAATATATATCAGTGTTTACTTTCTTCCAAATAGCTTTGAGAGAATTGCAGTGAAACAATTTTTTATTTAAGTTTACATGAAATAAACCTGTTTCCATAACTCACCTTTGATTTTCAGCACCTTCTTTCAGTTCCAAGCCTAAATAAAGCTTCAGTTATTTCTGCCAGCATTCCATCTTTCAACTGGGAAGTGAATGGAATTTAGAAAATTGACTTTCCAACTTCACTAAGCCTTCCCTAGCAGTCTCTCCAAAGGGTTGAGGGTTAGTTATTTATGCATTCTCTGATTCTATAGTTTATTATACTGGCCCTCACCTGGGATCCTTTCATCTCTCGGGAATTTGATAACTGACCGCTGTTTAATTTCATTTGTCAAAATGCATCGTGAAGCCTCGGGTTCTCTGATTTTAGAGTGTGGGGGACTGGGGTGGGTGGGAATTGATGCCTGCTTCAGCTTTATAAGTACCAGCAGCAACGTTAGTTCTATATTTTTTGTTCTGCTACTGAATATGCTTCAGCCCACACACAACTAGTTCTCGCTCTCTTCCTGTTCGCCCACCCACACCATCTTCCTGCTCCTGTTCAGATGCATGCCCCTTTCTCAGCGGCCACTTTTATTCACAGTTCTAGAATGGTTTCATTCATCACTGTCAAAGTCCCTCTCGATGGTAAACGCTTCCATTTTATCTGTGGCCACAATTAAATGAGTTTGCATTTAATATTTTAAGGAGTTTTCTTTGTTTCTGATATTTCTCCACCCACTGATTCTTGTACTTATGTGCCTCGCTGTCACTTTTTTTCCTGCCAGTTGGTTGGCAGGAACCACTCTCCACCAGAAGATGTGAGAGGATCATCCTGTCACTTTGGAAATCTGTCTCATCTTCATCTGACATTGGTTACAAGTGCTCACTTTTTCTTTGAGTGAGAAAGAAACTTAAGAAGAGGAACAAGTTAAGTCAATTTCCACATGGAGAATTTTGAGAAAGATTGAGAAAGAGATGAAAAACATGTTTGGCAGTATACATGAGCTCTGGTGGGGTGGGGGGATAGGGTGGGGGACACTGGTCTAGATTTGATAATCTTGTACAAAATATATAAAAAAGGTTAAAAAAATAAAATAAAAAAGCAAAAAAATAAAAAAGAATTTGGCCAAGGCTGCTGAAAATTTGAAATGATCAGGCTGGACAATGGAAGTTTTGGATTTGAGTTTATTCCCTGGGCTGACCTATTGTCAGTATCTTTTCTTTAATAGTTTTTTCAGTTCTAAGGATTAAAATTAGGGTGTCATGTACCCCAGTGAAGCACTCTACCACTGAGCCATATGCCCATTCCCCTCATGTTGCTGTTTTGTAATTGTTTTAAATTTTGAGATAAAATTTAGATGACTTTCACAGGCTTGCTTTGGAGTTTAGTCAGGCCTTGAACTTGCTCTGGAGTTTAGTCAGGACTTGAACTTGTGTTCCTCCTACCTCAAGCCTCATGAGTAGCTGTAATTAACAAGCCTGTGCCAGCAGGCTTGGACTGACATCAGTTCTACGTAAACTAGTTAGTAAATCTGTGTACTATTCTATGCTATGTGTGTGACAGCATGCCCAGGATCTATCCAAGTTCAAGCAGACAAAAATCCAGCATAGAACTGGGCATATGGTAATCAGACACCAACCTTAGCAGAGGAGCAATTGGAAGCTCATTACTGCTGGGTGAGGGAGAGATGATCTTCTTTAAGAGAGTGACTCTAGATAGGCTGGTTAGACTGCAGCCAATGAACTTGCACTTAGGGATGTCTGGGTATACTAACTTGACTCAAAAGGCCTTGACATATATGACAGAATGCATGAAATCTACGAGGGTGGATATGCAGAACACAGATAGTAGAAGGTGTATAAAGATGATTAAGGCTTTTTGTATGAAATGAACCAAAATTCAATAACAAGCAAACTTTGAGAAAAAGAAAACAATGGGGATGCTTAGGAAAATAGATCAATAGCACAGAATATCAACAAAGACTCTATTACTTCTATAAACTTATTGTGTACAAAAATATACATATGTCTACTAAATATATCCAGTATCTTGCTCAACATAGTTTGTAAGGTTGGAATATATACATATCTGGCTCCAGACTAAAGCATATTGAAGTGATACTAATCACAATTGAATGTTTGCAAGGCTTCATGTCTCCTCTTGCTTTGCACTTTTGGGGATTTGCTCACATCAGGGCTGCATGTGACTAGAGATCTCTGGATTTAAATTTCAGCTCAGCAATTTATTGCCTATACAACTTTTGGCAACTTTTGAACCTCTGTGCCTATTTTCAACATTTGTAAAATTCAGATGAAAAGATTACAATAGTTTTTTGTTACTTGAATTTTAATCACTGTAAAGTATCTGAAAGAAATAGTTTAAGGAGGAAAGGCTTACAGCTTCAGATATCTCAGTCCATTATGGTTGTGAACACATGTTGGAGAAGATTACATCAGGTCGGCATGAGATAGAGTGTGTGCCTATGCTGGTGGGCTGCTCCCTTCCCATGTATCATTCAATCCAAACCTTAAGCCTATGGTACAGTACCACTCAAATTCAGGCCAGAAGTCTTCCTACTCTGCTTAATCACTGTTAGGAATACTGTCACAGACTGACCCAGAGGTATGCTTCACAATCTTATAGGCACTTCTTTGGGCAATCAAGTTGGCAATAGCTACTACAAGCTCTACCTCACAGATTCGTTTTGAATCTTGATGAATCAATACATAATAACGTACTTTTGTTTAACACATTATAAGCCAACAATAACTATTAGCTGGCATTGTCGACCACAGCATTGCTTCCATATAGTGCTTAGTGCTTCTCTCTAGATATGCTCTATCTGGATGGTTAACCATGTTCCACATGTATTCTTCTCTATTTCCCTTTATGAAAACAAAAACAGAACAGGAGCTGCAGAGATAGCTCTGTGGTTAAGAACACTGGGGGCTCTTGTAGAAGACTCAGATTTAATTCCAGCACCCACATAGCAGCAAAAAATTGTGAGTAATTATAGTTCCAGGATATCTAATGCCCTATTCTAGAATCTGCAGCAATTTCACGCATGGATGCACTTACACACATGGAAGTAAAAGATATACATAAAATAAACATAAATTAAAAAAAGCAAAGCAAAACAAAACACCAACAACAAAAAACAAACGTCACTTTAGTCTATATTCTGTTTACAGGGGCGTTTATCTTTTATTGCAAGATAAACTAACCAAATCTTTGTTTCTAGTATCAGATAATTTAGTTTGGAATAGGTTTTCTGAAAATACTATTCTTTATCACCAAGGAAAACTATTTATAGTGAATTTTAAGTTTTATCCCTCTGATCCTGAAGTGAATGAGCAGTGCGGAGGGCATGTTTGCTTCAGATATAGTACAGCCATTTATGTCATGATGCATACCTATGATTTTATTTTTATTTTTAAATTTTATTTATTATTATTTTATATGTATAAGTGTGTTTGCTGCATATGTGTAAATGCACCCCTGTTTTGCAATGCTCACAAAGGTCAGAAGAGGGTGTCAGATCCTCTGGAACTAGAGTTATGGATGGTTGTTAGCTGCCCTGTGGGTCCTGAGGATCAAAGCCATGTCCACTGCAAGAGCAGCCAGTACTCTTGACTGCTGAGTCATCTCTCCAGCACCATAATTATAACTTTAGGATAACATTTTTTAAATTAGTTAATTTATTTTTTATATTTATGAGTGCCTGCATGTGTGTAAGTGAACCATGCCTGAGTAGGACAGAACAGAGCCTCAGATCCCTTAGAATTGGAGTTATCGATGGTTGTTAGCCACCATGTGGGTGCTGGGATTCAAACCTGGATCATCTATAAGAACAACCAGTGTTCTTAACCTTGGAGCCATCTCTCTAGCCCCATGAAAACATTTTTGAAGGTGTATTTAATTTTTAATTATAGTGTGTGTGTGTGTGTGTGTGTGTGTGTGTGTGTGTGTGTGTGAGAGACCATGGAGGCAAAGAGGGATTGTTAAATACCCTGGAGCTAGAGTTATAGGTGTTTGTGAATCAGGTGATGTGGGTGCTAGGAATGGAGCTCAGGTTTTCTAAAAGAACAGGATGTTAACTTCTAAACTCTTTCTCCAGTCTCATCTGACAATACTTTTTATGGACTTATAATATTAGTAAGCATGTACTTAATTTGTGCCAGAATTTTGCTCAACACACTATTACCTAATTTAATGTACAAAACTAATTGAGGTAGATATTATCATCATCATCGTGTATTCATGCATGCTAAAGCATGGAGAGGTTAAATTAAATAATGTGTCCATGTCTACATAGCTACCAAGTAAAAGGACTAGAATTTGTGTCCTGAGTACATTCTAAATTTTTTCTTTCTTTCTTTTCTGTGGTAATGGTGAGTGAACTTAGGGTCTCACACATGCAAGCCAAGCATTATATCTGTGAGATATATACTCAGCCTTTTGTTTTCCTTTCTTATTTTCAGAAAGGGTCTTACTATGTTGCTCAGTCTGGGCTTTAACTCTTTGTAGCCCAGAGAGTTCTTGATCTTGTAATCTTCCTGTTTTATCCCCTGAGTAGCTGTGTCTGGGATTACATGTCTGTAGTATTAGACTTAGTTTCCTTTTCTTCTTAACCATATAATGAAACGACATATTTATTTTCATCTTGTGGTATTAGGTATGGAACCTAGAACCTTTTGCATACTAGGCAAGTATTGTATCATTGAGCCGTATCTTTAGTCCCCCTGTCTTTTATGAAGTCCTGGATACAGCCTGGCCTTGAATTTGTAATCCATTGGCTTCAGCTTCTTAAGTAGCTGGGAATATGGCTCTGTTCCTCCAGGTTTAGCTTCAGACTATATCCATAAGCACCACAATATTTTGCCTGCACTTGAAGAAACCATGCCTTGGCCTTCCTGTAAATTTGAAAGCTGCTAATTTTTCTTCTTGTTTTTAATTACTTTTTCCAAATTAGCATACCAAATAATGAGCTTCATTATGGGATTTTCATACATACTTCATTTTGGTACACCCTCCTGCATTCCCCAACCCGTGTGTTTCTGCTTTCATGCTACATGTGTTCCATTTATTCTATTACACTCCCTAAAGACCTCTTTTACCCCTCTTATGCTACTTCTTTAGTTTTATGATCATTTATATTCCCACCCTCACACAAATATGTAAATTTAAATCTAGGTTTCACATATGAGAGAAAATGTGGTATTTGTATTTTGGAGTCTGGGTTAATTTGCTTAACAATTTCTAGTTCTATCTACTTCCCTACAACCATAATTATTTCATTTTATTTATATCTTAATATACTTCTTTGTGTATATGTGCAACTTTTTCTTTATCCATTCATTTGTTATGGACATCCAGGATGATTCTATATCTCAGCCACTGTGAACAGTGCAGTAATAAACAGATAAGTGTCCAAATATCTCTGGCAAACAACTGAATTTTATTATTGGAAAACATAGGTCATTGACTTGCAAGAATATTGGATGAAGTTAAAAACTGTAGTTTTTCCTGTTTCAACATTTCAATGTTCAATGTTTTACTAATTCAATATTTCATTTAATTTTTTTATTAAAATGTATCACTAGTACAATGTTTCTTTTTACTTCTTTCCTTTTCAAAATATATATTTTTTGATCGTAAGAAGGACTCGTTTATTAATTCGCAACATTCTGTTTTTATACACAGAGTGACATCATATCTCAGGGCCTGGCTTCAGACCCTCTGCCTCATGTTCCATAATATCATGAGTACTTGTCAATGCATTTGATCTCAAGTTGTCACAGGTTTGCTAATGCACAGAACAAATCCTGCTTAAGGCTAGGTTTCAGTGTAAACAGACAAACAGGTAATTTAGCACAAAAGAAGCCACAGGTGGCCTCAAAATATTTTATTGAGCTTTGTGCAATCAAATTGACACTACCCCACCCTCACCATTACCCCCAATTCCTCTCCCAGTAAACTTCAAGAATTCTGTCATACACATTAAGTCCTATCAGTCAAGCATTTGTACCCAAATGTCCCTCAGTGCAAGTTCGTCCACTGGGGTCTAGTCTAGTCAGCTTATCTATAGTCACTCCCTTAAAGAAGACCAAACCTCCCTCACTCCAAATAAGTCAGTTGTCAGTAGTTTGGGGCTTACTGCCCATTTCCCCAGTTCTATGTCTCATTTTGTTCTGACTGAGTTGGCATGGGCCAAATGTTGTCTCTATTGTTGCAATTTTATATAAGCAAGTTCTTAGAGGCTTAAAAGTCTCTGTGTCTCCCATCCAGAGGGAGTTCTCCCAAATTCCTTATATGAAGCCAGCATCACCCTAATACCAAAACCAGGCAAAGACACAAACAACAAAGAAAACTATAGACCCATATCATTAATGAACACAGATGCAAAAATTCTCAACAAAATACTTGCAAATCACATACAGACACACATCAAAAAGATCATCCATCATGACCAAGTTGGATTCATACCAGAGATGCAGGGATGGTTAACATACGTAAATCAATAAATTTCACAAAACACATAAGTGGACTGAAAGACAAAAAACACACGATAATCTCAATTGATACAGAAAAAAGCTTTCATCGAAATCCATCATCCCTTCATACTTAAAGTCCTAGAGGGATCATTCCTCAATGTAATCAAAGCCGTATACAAGAAAGCCACAGCTAACACCATCCCAAATGGAGAAAAGTTGGAAGACTTCCCCTTAAAGGCAGGAACATGGCAAGGCTGACTACTATTGCCACTCCTCTTCAATATAGGTCTTGAAATGCTTGCGAGGACAATAAGAAGAGAAAGCAAAATTAAAGGAGTGCTAATTGGAAAAGAGGAAGTAAAACTATCCCTTTTTTCAGATGATATGATAGTTTACCTAAGGGATGCTAAAAGCTCCACAAGAAAACTCTTAGATATGACTAAAAGTTTCAGTAAAGTGGTAGGATACGAAATAAACCTAAGTAGCCTTTCTTTACAACAACAATAAGCAACTGGAGAAGGAATATAAGGAGACATTTCCAATTACAATAGCCTCAAAAAAATACAATACCTAGGAATAAACCTAACCAAAGACACCAAAGACCTCTACAATGAAAAATTTAAAACCATGAAGGAGATTTAAAATGACATCAAAAGATGGAAAGAACTCCCATGCTTATGGATTGGAAAAATTAATATAGTAAAAATGTCCATTCTACCCAAATTAATGTACAGATTCAATGCAATGCCAATCAAAATCCCCATGAGCTTTTTCACAGACTTGGAAAAAAATCCTTAAATTCATATGGAAAAACAAAAGAGCCTGAATAGCTAAAGTAACCCTGAGTGAAAAGTGCAATACGGGGGGATTACTTTACCAGACTTTAAGCTATATTACTGGGCTATAGTCATAAAGACAGCCTGGTACTGGCAAAAAAACTGATTTATTGACCAGTGGAACAAAATTGAAGATCCAAAATATAGCTCATATAAATTCAGCCACCTCATATCTGACAAAGGGGCCAAAAAAGCTCAATGGAGGAAAGACAGCATCTTCAACAAATGGTGTTGGCAAAACCGGATCACCATTTGTAGAACAAAATTAAACCCCTACCTCTCACCCTGTACAAAAATAAACTCCAAGTGGATCAAAGATCTCAACCTAAAACCTGAAACCCTGAAGATAATAGAAGAAAATGTTGGCAGCAACCTACAAGACATAGATGTAGGGAAAGACTTTCTAAATCAAAGAGCAGCTGCACAGGAAATAAGGACAACAGCTGACTAGTGGGACCTCGTCAAAATCAAAAGCTTTTGTACAGCTAAAGAAACAATCAAGGAAGTGAAGAGAAAACCCACAGAGTGGGAGGAAAACACCACTGATACATCTGACAGAGCATTAACATCCAGAATATATAAACTACTTAAAAAACAAAGAAAACAAATGACCTACTCAAAAGATGGAGTAAAGAGCTGAACAGAGACTTCTCCATTAAGGAAGTAAAGATGGCTGATAAACATCTTAAAAGTGTTCAACATCATTAATAATTAAGAAAATGCAAATTAAAACCACACTAAGGTATCATCTCACTCCATTAAGACTAGCGAAGATCAAGAAAACAAAAAACACCAAATGCTGGAGAGGTTGTGGGGAAAGAGGAACACTCATCCACTGCTGGTGGGAATGTAAACTGGTACAACCACTATGGAAAACGGTGTGGAGAACCTTTAAAAGACTCAAAATGAGCCTACCACCTGACCCAGCCACACCACTCCTGGGTATATACCCACAAGACACATATCCTACCTCAAAGATATATACACAGCTATGTGTATTGCAGCTTTCTTCACAATAACAAAGATCTGGAACCAACCCAAATGCCCTTCAACTGATGACTGGATAACAAAAACGTGGTACATCTACACAATGGAGTTCTATGCAGCAGTAAAGAAAGATGACATCATGAACTTTGCAGGTAAATGGAAGTCATTATGCTAAGTGAAGTAACACAGTCCCAGAAAAAAAAAGGCAAATATTTTCCCTCATTTGTGGATGCTAACACCAAATCCCCAATTGGTAGGCAAACTGAGCAACTTTATTATTATATTTTATTGTATATGAAAGCAACCGTGCTATTATAATGTGAATCTCTTAATGGTCTCTAGAATTGACCTACCACTTGTATTCACACATTATAATTACCACATATGGGTGGAAGGTATGTATTCATATTCTAAAAAAAGTATGTAAAGTTATACTTCTTTTTACCTGCATGCAACTTTACTGTTAAAATGTGAATCTCTAAATGTGTTTGGGAATTAACCTATAGTTTATTTTCAGTTTTTTTTTTTTGTTCTTTTCAAGACAGGGTCTCCCTATAGCCCCAGCTGTCCTGGAACTCGCTCTGTAGACCAGGTTGGCCTTGAACTCACAAAGATCCGCCTGCCTCTGCCTCCAGAGTGCTAGGATTACAGGCGTGCACCACCATGCCCGGCACTTCTGGTCATCTTGACAAACACTTTGTCCTTCTAGGCAAAATTTCACTCCAGCAAATGTCACACATATCATAGTCATATTTATAAATGCCTTCTGCATCTTTAGGACCTGGTGTTTCCAAAGATTCTGTCAATGCCTTATTAAGAGCACCCATAGCATCTTGGGAGCTTATTCTCCATGTTCTCCTTCCTACCACTAAACACTTCCCAACCCTCATTCCCATTACTGAGTAGGAAAGTCAACATCACACCATGGATCCAAGGACTCTAGGAACTCGACCTCCTATGTTGCCACTGGAGAGAGTATTCCAGATACAGAAAAGGGAGTGCATGGACAGGAAGGCATCGTTATCAGCTTTGAAATCATCACTCCTGTGCTGGGCACAGAGCTGGCTAGAAGACTTAGACATCTGTGTGAGCTTGAGTGAGTGCTCTTGCCTCTCTGAGCCTCAGTGTTTTCTTCTGTAATATGGTCACGGTGGTGGTGGGTGTGTCTAGAGGTGGGAGGGGTTGCTATCATGCAACTTTCTGGGAGGCTGTATAAGACTTAAGCATGAATGCATGGTTTGTAAGGTTCTCAACAAATGCTGATAACTCATGGAATTTTCAGTCTATTATCCTCAGAATATATTTTACCATAGATATATACTTACACACACACACACACACACACACACACACACACACACACGTGCATGCACAGATAAATAGTACTTTCTTTTGTTTTTTTTTACAATCTCCTTATGAGGTAGGAAGAGTATTTCTAAAGAGACCAATGCCATGGGGTAGATGAGGCACTTGGCCAAGGCCACACAGGAAACTGATGGCATGAATTAGAACCTGCTCCTTCTCCTTGTCCCTGGCTCCTTTCAGCACAAAACTCAAGTTCTGTCTAAGACCATCTGTATAGACTTATAAATGAATGTCAGGAAATGAATGAATATGATTCTGTGACAGAAGGCAGCAAGGAAGTTTTTCGCTATGGGAAAGTTTTTCTTTTTTTTTCTTTTTTTTCTTTTCTTTCTTTTTTTTTTTTTTTGTGTTGTTGTTTTGTTTGTTTTTTGACACAGGTCTCCCTACTAGCCCCAGATGCCCCGGAACTCACTATGTAGACCAGGCTGGCCTTGGCCTTGAACTCACAGAAATCCACCTGCCTCTACCTCCCAAGTGCTGGGATTAAAGGTATGCGCCACCACACACTGGCCTGTATTGTCTTCTACGGTCTGGTCAGGGCTCCCTATCCCTTTCTCCAGGGGGCCACTTGTCAGCTCTGAGGCATATTTCTCTCCTTTTTTTCTGGGTTCTGTCTGAATATTTGATACATTCTTTCAACTATGGAAGCCCCCACTTGAGTTCACTTTTCCAAGTAAAATAGCTGAGGCTGAGCCTCTGAGGGTTCTTTCAAGAACAAGGTACACATGCCAGGTGTGGTGGCACACACCTTTAATCCTAGCACTTGGGAGGCAGAGGCAGGTGGCCTCGTCTACAGAGCAAGTTCCAGGGCCAGCTGAGACTAAAAGGGCGACCCTGTCTCAAAAATACAAAGACAAAAATAAAAAAAAAAAAAAAAAAAAAAAAAAAAAAAAAAAAAGAACAACTGGTACCTACATGTCCTTTTAATTATTTGTCCCCCCATCACCTCATGAAATATTCTCAGGGCACCTGATGGGCTGCTTGGAGTCAGGTTTAAGGATCAAGATCCACCAGTCCAGTCACACCAAGAATGGCTGGGGGCAGAGGACGGATGATAGAAGATGGGGCACCGGCAGCTGGTGGACCAGGAGTAAGTGGGTCACACCATTTAAGGTTCAGGGAAACCGTCAGGATCACGTAGGGAGCCAAGCTGAAAGTGTGTCCACAGGGCGTTGTCGTCAGGCCAGCGACTCTGCCGAGCTGATGGTTGCTCCCAGCTGGCTGCTTTCCTTCTTTCTTCATATGCTAAGATTTGGGTCGCAAAGAGTGAAAACAGAAAGGCAACTTGCACATTTCAGAGCACAGGGGTAAATAAATCCATGGGTGAGGCAAGACAAAAGAAAAAAAAGGCAAGCCAAAAATCTTTGGTTCAATGATTTAGGAGGCTGGAGAGATGTCCGGGGTTATGAGGCCACTGGCTGCTGTCTTGAGTACGACCTGGGTTCAATCCCAGCACCCACATGGGCAGCTACCAACTGTCTGTAAAAACTCGTTCCAGGGGATTTTGACGCCCTCTTCTGACCACCCTGGGCATCACTAATACAGGTGCACTTGCATACACACAAAATAAAAAAAAAAAAAAAAAAAAAAAAAATAATATAATAAAATATTTAAAAAACTGATTGGATGGGCCTGTACAGTTCATACAGGTAAGAGTGGCCCACTCAAGCAAGCATGAGGCAAGTGGTAAACACAGGGACCCATCTTGGGGTGACCTTCCTGACTGTCCCTCAAGAGACCATGAAGAGGAGTTAAGTGTTCTATATCCAGAATCTAACAAGATTCCAGCTGAAGAAAATCAGGTCACAGGCTTAAAGGAGTTGTACCTGAACTTTTGAACTTGGACTTTTTGTTCCTAGCTAGACTTTTAATGAAGAATAGAGTGTGAGAAAAGGAGACAGAGATGCTGCCGAACCTTTGCATCTAACTTTACTACCAACATTGCTACTTGAGCCCCATTTCTTAAGCAGCACTGAGAAAAGAACAAGACATCAAATCATTCTTGAATAGTCTCAGGTTAATACCAGGCAGGGATGTAGGCAGAATGGAAAGCTCTAGAGCCCTACCAATAACTCTGCCTCCTCTTCTGGGTGAGAAAAAGTCACGGGCTCAAATTAAAGTGTTATCTTGTTGGCAAAAGAAGCGTGAAGAACTGCTGTGCCTGCTTCCAGAATCCCTAGTTGAGCTCCATGGTTATTTTTATTTGAAGTGTACAATTATTGCCAGAGAGAAGCCATTCTGTGGGCATCCAGGTCAAATGCTAGTATTTCTTTTAACTTGTTCAAATTCTAACCTAACAGGGGAGATAGCCTAGCTGGTAGGTGCTTGACTTAGCATGCTCAAAACCCTGGGTCTGATCCCCAGGTTTTTTGAGCATTGCTAAGTCAAAGGCACCTCCGAAACCCAGGCATGGTGGGCTTACACTCTGCCATCCAGCATTCCAGACTAGAAGCAGGAGGATGTCAACAGCTAATAGCAAATTTGAGGTTGAACCTAAGCTCTTGAGACTCAACTCAAAAATAAGAGTGAATGAATAAATGACTCGATTCTTGCCCAAGTCTGATCATGCTAAACTGAGGTCCTAACATGGTGAAAATCTTTTCTAGAACTTTAGCAGAGTAATTGACAATATTGAGAGGGGGAAGAAAGAAAGAGCTGTCGGTCCCAGGGGGGGCGGGGGCTAACTGTATTATTCTTTCTATTCCTAATTCAGATCCTTGCTAAGCCTGGCTTGGTGGTACAGGCCTGGAATTCCAGCTACTCAGGGTGAGGAAGAAGGATCACAACACGTTCAAGGCCTGCTTAGGCTACAGTGAGTTAGAGGTCAGTATGAGTAACTTAATGAGCTCCATCTCAAAAACGAAAAATTAAAAAAAAAAAAAAAGAAAGAAATTAATAGTCACTGGGGATGTAGCTCATTGCCAGAATGCTTGTCTAGCATGTATGAGGGCCTAGATTTGATCTGCCACACCACAGAAAGACATCCTTGCTGTGAAACTTCCAAGGACATTCAACAATGTTGCTCAGGGTCTCTCTTCCCTGGTCACCTCTCCAATCTCACATTCATGTTACAAGCCTCATTAGTCATTGATGACGACCTTCCCCTACTTGGTCATTCCCCAGAGAATTTCTTTCAGGTTTCTAAGCCAAAAAGAAATTAATCCCTTATGCCTCCTTACCAAGCGGATCTTAGCAGGTCATTTGAAAACCCCAACCCTGGCATTAAAAACCAACTTTTAAGTAAGTCCCCAAGAATGAGCCTGCCTTCCCCAATTAAAATGATCTACTCCACCATAGAAAGGTCACCAGCTCTTTCTGTTTGTACCTCAGCATCAACACAACCATCAGGAATCCCGAAGGTCCGGTATTGATTTACTGTTCTCTCTAAGCCCATGTGTCCTGAGGGAACGGGACTTCAAAAGGATGGGTTTTTTTCTTTATTAGTTTCTCTTTTTCAGAAGGTGTCAGTTGGTTTAGCACGGTAGGGAAGGTCTGGAGAAGCAGAGGAGTTCCCATCATGGTTGACAGGAAACAGTACTTCCTCCGTCGATGCAAATAAAGCCCAATAAAGCCACATTATGAATCATCAGAGGATCGATCCATTCATTAGATCAGAGCCCTTATGATCCCATCATCTCTAGAATCGCCCTAGTTTTACTAATTTGTTTTTACTAATCCTTTGGGAGGGTCTCACAATACAATCAAGTTGACAATTCGTTCATAAGCCCCCAACCCTCAAGACAGTACAAGGAAGATGACTCACAGAAAGCTGTCTCAGGTGCCGTGTAGGATTGTAGTAACAGGATTAAGAACCTCAGGCTCGTCTGCATGGTATGGAAGTAAACTCAGTAACATTTCCACAGGTACCATAGAAACAATGTACAGAAGACATGATTAAACATCCATTTTATAATATTAAAATGCAAAGGGACTATACTTTCCGGATCATTTCTGTAGTATGTTATTAGAGAAGTTTCTCTGGTTGTGTAGAGTACTAGAAACCACAAGGAGGAGACGTAGCATTCTCTCCTGAGCGTAAAGCCGGCTCTTGGTGTTGCTTTACTGCAACTGCCCCTTGCCATTGATGATGCTCGTTCTTCTCTCTTTCGGGAAAGTAGAGGGGGAGAGTGCGGGTCTGAGTGGGAAAAAAAAGTAAACAAAAAAAAAAATACATGGGTGTACATGAATTATTTAAAGTGAATAACATTGTAAAATGCTGAAATTAAAACTGAATGAGAGCTTGACCTAAAAGGACTTACTCTGAAAAATCATTGAAATTTTTTTTCTGGTCTTTGAGACAGGGTTCCCTGTAGCCCCAGCTGTGTCCTGGAACTCATCGTAGACCAGGCTGGCATTGAACTCAACAAAGATCCGCCTGACTCCTGCTTCCCACTGATGGGATTAAAAGCAGTCCACCAACCCGGCTCGCTAAAACATTGAATTTTTAAGACACTAACTTGACTCAATAGGACTTAACATCAGTGAAATCCAGCAGAGGGCTGTAGGTGGGTGCCAACTCCGAAGGGGCGATAAAGCATGCTTTAAGATGTTATTTGTCAGTTTCTTTTTAATTTTTTTTCTTTTTTATACACGATATGATTATCTACAAAGATTTTATACAACGATATATGATTAAGATGTTTCTTATGAAAACACAAATGCAAGAAAAAATTCAAAAAAGGAAGTCGGTTTTCCCCAGCATAACTGTACATTTAAGGCACTCCCAATGTAATATCAACTTTCATTTAGCTGATTTAGGAATTGACACAAAAAAATAAACATGTAGGATTACCCTAGAAGTGTTTCAAAAGAATATAATAAGGGCCATGAGAAGCCTCAGCAAATAACACAGTTCTCATGCAAGTCATAACCCACTGTGGGCCATTCTCTCTCTCTCTTTCTCTTTTCTCTCTCTTTCTCTCTCTCTCCTCTCTCTCACCACACACACTAACAACAAATAAAAATTGAAAAAAGAAAAATATTACGAGAGTGTCAACTTTACAAGAGACTAAGTATATGTTTATGTGTGAAACATGAAACCAAAAGTTTACCAAAGTTGTTTTATAATTCCATTTGGAGTCAGGTATAGTGGCATACACGTTTATAATCCCAGCATTGGAATTAGAGGCAAGAAGATCAGACGTTCAAGAAAGTCAACCTGGGCTACATGAGACCTTGTCTCAAAAAAAAATGTGTGTGTGTATATGTAGTAGTAATAATAATAATCCTAGCTAGAGAAGACTTTGCTTAACTATAACACAACAGTAGATGCTATAGAAGAAAATATTAACAAATTTAACAACATCAAGTAGAAATCCCCACAGTAGAAAAGGAGAATCCAGGAACCTTTGTAACCTATAAACAAGTAGAAGTAAGCAATAGAAAACGTTGGCATCGAGAGGCTGTGAAACAGCCAGTTCTATAGAAAGGAATATTCTCAAAATATCTGAAACAAAAAATGCTTAATTTTTCTCCCCATTAGTATTGAAATGAAAGTAAAGAACTCTGACCTGTTATCTCCCCTCAAAGTTAAAAATGTCACAACAGAGTCCTTTGCAGTATTAAAAGGAGTTTTACCAGCAGGAGAAGAGGAGGAAGGAAATGGAGCAACTCAAAATTTTCAAATGTCTAAGTATGTAACCCCTTTAATCAAACACTTTCACTTCTGGAAAAATTTAATCCACATTGAGGCTAAAAAAATGGATATGTGGGGCTGGAGGGACATTTCACTGACTAAGAGAAACTTGCTGCTTTTGCAGCGGACCCGGATTCAGTTCCTAGCATCCACATGTCAATAACAACTGTCTGAAAACTCCCTAGTTACAAGGGAAACCAACACCCTCTTGACTTCGAGACATTGCACGACACGGTGCATTTACATACATGGAGGCATACACTCAACTACATTAAAAAATGATATATGTGCATAGTTATTCATGCATCATTGCTTATTATATAAAAGGTTTTTTGAAAACAATCTAAAATTTTATAATAAGGTAATTATCCAACTATAGTAAATGTATCCAATGGAATTTCACATAGCCATAAAAATCAAGAGAGCCACTAAGATTGAATAGTACTCAGGATATTGTTTTGTTTTGCTTTGGTGTTTTTTGAGGACAGGGTCTCCTACTGTAGCCATAGCTGGACTGGAACTCGCTCTGTCGACCCAGGCTGCCATTGAATTCTCAGAGATCCCCCTGCATCTGCCCCCCTATGTGTGGGGATAAGCGCATGCACTACCATACATGGAGGGCCACTTTTGTGTTCTCTGTTTTTGTTTTAAAATAAACCTTCAGGACAGTTATGTAAGGAATATTAAGGGAAAAAAATATAAACATATTTCTAGTATTTACCCTCAAGCTCAGCATGGTAGCACAGGCCCTTTTTTATCCCAGCCCTTGGGAAGCAGGGAGGTGAATCTTTGTGGGATGAGGCCACCCTGTTTTTACATAGTGAGTCCATGCTAGATTGAGGATACAGGGGGGTGTCTCAAATTTAAAAAAAAACAAGTCTATGCTTCAAAATATGTTCTATATAACATATAATAGTAATATAGAGAATAGTAAAAATTACACAGGGTATATTTGGAGAGGAAAACAGTATGTTTGAGAGATAAAATCTTCACTAAACTTCCTTGACTATTTTAAAATTCAAACTATGTGGTTGTATCATCTATTGTTAAGATCCAGTAAATACAATTTTAGAAGAATTTATGGGATAGAAAGAGTCACAAGATGTGTTAGTTTTCTTATCACTCTGAGAAAGTAACTGGTGGAAACACTATTTTGGAAAGATTACTTTGGCCCCCTGTTTCAGAGGCCTCAGTCCATCATGGTGGGGACGGCTGCAGCAGAAAAAAACCATTCACGATACAGAAGCCAGGAAGAAGAGAAAAGGGCGTAGCCCCCAGGACATGCCCCAAGTGTCATGCTTCGTCTAAAAGTCAACCTTTTACCCAGCAATTCCAGCCCAGCAGGATTGCTTCAAGAGATTAGTCCACTCATTATGTGGGCCTCTCTCAAAATTCCCTCCCAGATACCAGACCGTCAATCTAATCAAGTTGACAATTATAATTAAGCACGACACAAAAAAGAGCAAAATTTAAGAATCGTGGCCCAATATACAAGCCTCAATGCACAAGAGAACTTGGTGTGTGCTCACAGCCAGCAGCCTAGAACATTGTGACTCTAGTGGAGTGATGTAATGGAAAAAACTTGGCATGGGGTGAGATCAAAGCATCGCTTCTCCCCCAAATTTGAAAACTTTTAGAAACAGAATGATCATTTATCAAAGATTTAATTTAATGTACTAATCCATGGGGAAATCAGTAAGTTGGGAAAATAGAAGTGAAATTTCCGTAGCAGGAAACGCACTTGATAATAAATCGGTTAGGCACAAATCTAGTTTATTTTCACAGAGTATAAAGCACAGGATTCTCTCATCTCTCTCTCTCTCTCTCTCTCTCTCTATCTCTCTCTCCTCTCCTCTCTTCTTCTCTCTCTCCTCTCTTTTACCCTTTCTTTTTCTGTGTATGTGTGTGGCAGGGGATGGTCATTGCAACCTCAAGTGTCATTTTTGCTTTTTTTTTTTTTTTGACCAGAGTGCCTTCACCAGCTTGGAACCTGCTGGTGTTCCAGCAAGGTTGTCTGGCCAGCCCACCCCAGGGATCTTCCTGTCTGCCTCTCCAGTGCTGAGATTTAAGACCTCACCTCATACCTAACTGCTCTGAGTGAGGTGGAGCCTTGCCAGGGCACGGGTGGAGTAGACGGACAACCTGAGTTGTTCTCTCCTTCTACCGTGGAGATAAAATACTATCTCTCTCTCTCTTTCTCTTCTCTCTCCTTCTCTCTCTCCTCTCTCTTGCTCTTTCTCTCACCTTCACTCTTCCTTTCACTCTTTCTGAGAGTAGGAGGATGGTTTATCAGACAAGACGTTATGTAGCCTAGATTAGTGGCAAGTCCCTGTATCTGCTGAGCCATCTCTCAGCCTTAGAGAAGTTTTGTTTGTTGTTTGTTTGTTTTGTTGTTCTGTTTGGGTCTTTTGAGACAGGCGTCTCTCTGTAGCCCAGCTGTCCTGCAACTATGTGTAGACCAGGCTGCCTCGAACTCCAGAGATCTGCGCCTCTGCCTTCCCACGTGCTGGGATTATTAAAGGCATGGAGAAGTTGGGTTTTTTGTTGTTTTGTTTTTTTACGCTCAGTATCATACTAAGAGGGGATGCAGTCAACCTCCTGTTTTATTTCCAAGTTTAGAAAACTATTTTTACAGGCAGCAGAACCACTTCTGTTTGTGGGGTTTGAGTCAAGTTACTTAATCTCTGTAAAATTTCATCACCTGTCTGGTTGACGAGAATTATAAATAACCCTTGCTCTGTTAAGTTTGCAGAGTTGCAATGATTGCTAAGTAAGACATGTGTCTGACAGTTTTATCTGTTAAGTTCTATACAAAACTGAAAATATTTAGTATTGTAATATAATTTGGGCATTGAACTCTCATACTTCCTTCCGATATCATTCTCTCTCTTCTCTCTCTCTCTCTCTCTCTCTCTCTCTCTCTCCTCTCTCTCTTCTCTCTCAAATGCTGGAATTCCCGGCGCACACTGCCACCTTTACCCCGATTCTCTTTTTTGATAGTTGGTTCTCTTAACTAGGAAAGGCTTCCTGGGGGAAATGACCTTGACTTGCACCATGGGAAGAAGAGATATAAAGAGATTGTCAGGAGGTAAGACGTTGTCTCTCTCAGACATAAGTGGCAGTTTGGACAAAGGCCTGAAGAAAGGAAAAGGGGAACTCCTCCCAGGAGCCCAGCAAACTGCCGACCTCACAGGCTTCCAGGAGGTGAGAGCCAGCAAGTCAGGTGAGCCAAGCACTCACCTGTCCCTTGTCAGGGCAGCACTTGTCAAATCTCTCCCCGACAACCCAAACACTGAAGGAAGAAACTAGGCCACTCCCTGTGGGACAGCTCTTTAAATTCATATGTTTACCCAGGTATGGTGCCCAGTACTCTGGAGGTAGACGCAGCGCAGATCTCTTGTTGAGACTCGGAGGTAGAAAGCTAGGCAGATCTCTGTGAGATTGAGGCAGCCTGGCCCTACATAGTGGAGTTCTAGGCCAGCTGGGGGTGGGTACAGGGAGACCCTGTTTCCAACTTAAATAAATAAGCTTGGGCGTGGCAGTGCCTGCCTTTTAGTCTTAGCACTCAGGAGGCGAGGCAGGGCATATCTTTGTTGAGTTCAAGGGCCAGCCTGGTCTAACAGAGCAAATTCCAGGACAAGTGGGGTGCTGCAGGGAGCCCTGTCTCGAAAGACAAAAAAACAAATTAAATACACAAATTCTATGTTATTTCATAAACTTCACTTATTAAAATGTGATCTTAGGCCGGGCGTGGTGTGCACGCTCCTTTCATCCTAGCCCTCGGGAGGAGGGCGAGGCAGGCAAGCTCTTTGTGAGTTCCAAGGCCCAGCCTGATCTACAGAGTGAGTTCAGGACAGCTGGGGCTACGGGAGATCCCTTGTCTCGAAAAAAAGACAAAAAAAAAAAAAACTAACTAAAATAAATAAATAAATAAATAACCATGGCTCTTCTTCTATCACACACACAAAGTAATAATTTCTCCCACAATTGAAAAATTATTTGATAAACTGAATTCCATCGAGACAGTCCATATTTCCTTTCTGGTTCCCATACTTCACAAGGCTTCTTTTAAGTTGCACCAGGCTAAAAACATCCATATAGTGCTGGGCGTGGGCGCAGGCCTTGAATACTAAACTTGGGGATGTCAGAGGCAGGCGGATCTTTGTGAAGGTTTCAGGCCAGACCGTGGTCCTAACAGAGCGAGTTTCCAGGACAGCTGGGGCTAAGGGAGCCCTGTCTGAAAAAGAAAAAAAAAAAAAAAAAAAGCACTACAAACCAGCCATTGCTCCTGCCATCACTTAAATTTTTTTTGTTAAATTTTTATTTATTTTTCATTTTATGTATATGTGTTTTGCCTGTGTGTATGGATGCAATGTTTGTGGATGCCAGAAGAGGGTGATGGATCCTGAAACTGGAGTTATAGTTATTAGCTTACCATGTGGTTTCAAAAATCCAAAAACCAAAAAAAAAAGAAAAAAAAATTGTAAAACTGTAATTTTTTTAAAAATAAAAAAAAAAAAAGGGGAGGAGGGGGGGGAGATGGGGAGCTGGAGGCGGATCCCTTGATCCTGCACATCTAGGAACTTTGCTTTTCTTGCCAGCTCAGGGGCTGCTGAAGTAGGAAGCTCGGAGGGCTTGGATGGTGCGGCCTTTCCTTTTTGCTTGAGAATGTTGGTGGTTAGGGAGGGGAAGCCAGGCAGGGAGGAGGTGGCCGTGCAGCCAGTCCTTGAGATGGAGGTGGTGGGAACCTGGAGGCTTGTTACGCCATTCTATGTTTTGTTTAGGTTTGACATTTTCCAAGATTTAAAATAAGCTCCTGCCTTGGGGAATTTATATTCTCCACAGCGGGATAGTCTGTGGTCTCTGCTATCACCTCCCTGGGGAAGGCTCTGGAGCCAGAGCCCCCTCTTCCCCTCCTGCCTAGCTCTTGTTATCTTAGGGGAGCAGCTTTTTACATGCTTTTCTCTTCTGATTCAAACAATGAAAACCTAGGTTCTCACCTTAGGTCAGCCCTGTAGTACAACCGGACCTGTTCTGCAGCAGCCAACGTGCTCCCTGCCGAGACCCTCACTAGGACAGAAAGCTGAAAGACAGGACGCAGATGTCCCGGCCCACCCTCGACATCAGGAGTCTGGGGCTTGAGGGAGGAGGGAGGAGGGTGTCGTTGCAAACCTTCCTAAGGGGCTCAGTCACATGGCTGTGAGAATTCCCACCTATGCTTCTCTTCAGCACCAAGTTGCCAGGCTGCCATTTGACATGGGACGATGTCTGGCCAGCGGCAGGTGGAGCTCTGTGAGTTCACGCCAGCCTGATCTACAGCAGGTTCCAGGACAGCTGGGGTTAAAGAGAGATCCTGTTCAAAAAGACAAAAAAAAAAAAAAAACAAAACAACAAAAAAAAAGTTTGACAACCTCGTTGTTGTTCCCTGTGGGCCCTACCCCACCCCTACTACTTTAATGAGCTGCGCTGTCTAGAGATACATTTTTTTTTTTTATTCTTTTGTCTTTTTTGCGACAGGGTCTCTTTGAACCCATCCAGACTGAAAACAACTCTCTGGGCCAGACTGGGTTTGAACTCACAGCGATCTGGCTGCCTCTGCCTTCGATTTGATGGGATTTAAAGGGCTGTGCCACCACCCTGGCTGGCATAGTCCAATCCATCACCGTGGGAAGGCATGGTGGCAGGCGCCNTTTACTAATTTTTATTTATCTTTTAAACATTCAGGTTTTCTCCCATAAAGTCTCATCTGACAAGTGATCTTTTTAATTGTCATGAGTGACCGTTCTGGAGAATAAGTAGACAGATTAGTATTATGAGAACATTTAACATTACTGTTCTGATAGGAAAACCCTTAGAAGACTTTCCAGTCCTAGACACTCACATCTGAATCAACAACACCGTTGACACCAAGAGTCAATTTTCTAACTCAACACACTATTACCTAATTTAATGTACAAAACTAATTGAGGTAGATATTATCATCATCATCGTGTATTCATGCATGCTAAAGCATGGAGAGGTTAAATTAAATAATGTGTCCATGTCTACATAGCTACCAAGTAAAAGGACTAGAATTTGTGTCCTGAGTACATTTTCTAAATTTTCTTTCTTTCTTTTTCTGTTGGCTAATGGGGAGTGAACCTAGGGCCTCACACATGCAAGACAAGCACATTTATATCTGGGTGAGATAATATATACTCAGCCTTTTGTTTTCCTTTCTTATTTTCAGAAAGGGTCTTACTATGTTGCTCAAGTTGGCCTTTAACTCTTTGTAGCCCAGAGAGTTCTTGATCTTGTAATCTTCCTGTTTTATCCCCTGAGTAGCTGTGTCTGGGATTACATGTCTGTAGTATTAGACTTTAGTTTCCTTTTTTCTTTCTTTCAACCAATAATTTGAAGACGACATATTTATTTTCATCTTGTGGTATTAGGTATGGAACCTAGAACCTTTTGCATACTAGGCAAGTATTGTATCATTGAGCCGTATCTTTAGTCCCCCTGTCTTTTATGAAGCCTGGATACAGTCCTGGCCTTGAATTTGTAATCCATTGGCTTCAGCTTCTTAAGTAGCTGGGAATATGGCTCTGTTCCTCCAGGTTTAGCTTCAGACTATATCCATAAGCACCACAATATTTTGCCTGCACTTGAAGAAACCATGCCTTGGCCTTCCTGTAAATTTGAAAGCTGCTAACTTTTTATGTTTTTAATTACTTTTTCCAAATATACGCATACCAAAAATGGAGCTTCATTATGGGATTTTCATACATACTTCATTTTGGTACACCCTCCTGCATTCCCCAACCCGTGTGTTTCTGCTTTCATGCTACATGTGTTCCATTTATTCTATTACACTCCCTAAAGACCTCTTTTACCCCTTCTTATGCTACCTTCTTTTAGTTTTATGATCATTTTATATTACCCACCCTCACCACAAATAATGGTAAAATTTAAATCTAGGTTTTCACATTTCATGAGCAGAAAATGTGGTATTTGATAATTTTGGAGTCTGGGTTAATTTGCTTAACAATTTCTAGTTCTATCCACTTACTTCCCTACAACCAATAATTTATTTCATTTATTTATATCTTAATATACTTCTTTGTGTATATGTGCAACTCTTTCTTATTCCATTCATTTGCTTATGGACAGACAGGTGAATTTCTATATCTTGGCTGCTGTGAACAGTGCAGTAATAAACAGATAAGTGTCCAAATATCTCTGGCAAACAACTGAATTTTATTATTGGAAAACATAGGTCATTGACTTGCAAGAATATTGGATGAAGTTAAAAACTGTAGTTTTTCCTGTTTCAACATTTCAATGTTCAATGTTTTACTAATTCAATATTCATATTAATTTTTTATTAAAATGTATCACTAGTACAATGTTTCTTTTTACTTCTTTCCTTTTCCCAAAATTATATATTTTTTGATCGGTAAGAAGGACTCGTTTATTAATTCGCAACATTCTGTTTTTATACACAGAATGACATCATATCTTCAGGGCCTGGTTTCAGATCCCATGCCTCGTGTTCCATAATATCATGAGTACTTGTCAATGCATTTGATCTCAAGTTGTCACAGGTTTGCTAATGCACAGAACAAATCCTGCTTAAGGCTAGGTTTCAGTGTAAACAGAACAGCAGGTAACTTTAGCACAAAAAGGAAGCCACAGGTGGCCTCAAAATATTTTATTGAGCTTTGTGCAATCAAATTGACACTACCCCACCCTCACCATTACCCCCAATTCCTCTCCCAGTAAACTTCAAGAATTCTGTCATACACATTAAGTCCTATCAGTCAAGCATTTGTACCCAAATGCCCTCCAGTGCAAGTTCGTCACTTGGCGGTCTAGTCTTAGTCAGCTTATCTAAATAGCGTCACTCCTTAAAGAAGACCAAAACCTTCCCTCACTTCCAAATAACAGTGTCAGTAGTTTTGGGGCTTACTGCCCAATTTCCCCAGTTCATAATGTCTCATTTTGTTCTGGACTGAGTTGGCATGGGCCAAATGTTGTCTCTATTGTTGCAATTTTATATAAGCAAGTTCTTAGAGGCTTAAAAGTCTCTGTGTCTCCCATCCAGAGGGAGTCTTCCCAAATTCCTTATATGAAGCCAGCATTCACCCTAATACCAAAACCAGGCAAAGACACAAAACAACAAAGAAAACTATAGACCCCATATCATTAACGAACACAAATGCAGATGGCCAAAAAAATTCTCAAAACAAAAATACTTGCAAATCACATTACAGACACAACCATCAAAAAAGATCATCCATTACATGACCAATTGGATTCATACCAGAGATGCAGGGATGGCTTAACATACGTAAATCAATTAAAAATTTCACCAAAACACATTAAGTGGACTGAAAGACAAAAAAACACACCATAATCTTCAATTGATACAGAAAAAAGCTTTCATCGAAATCCATCATCCCTCATTACTTAAAGTCCTAGAGGGATTCATTCCTCACATGTAATCAAAGCCGTTATACAAGAAAAGGCCACAGCTTAACACCATTCCTCAAATGGAGAAAAGTTGGAAGGACTCCCCTTTAAAGGCGCAGGAACAGGGAAAGACTGCTTACTATTGCCACTCCTCTTCCATACAGTGCTTGAAATGCTTGCTAGGATAATAAGAAGAGAAAGCAAAATTAAAGGAGTGCTAATTTGAAAAAAGGAAGTAAAACTAACCCTTTTCACAGATGATGTGAATATGATAGTTTAACCAAGGGATGCTTAAAAGCTCCACAAAGAAAACTCTTAGATATGACTAACAAGTTTCAGTAAAGTGGTAGGATACGAAATAAACCTAAGTAGCCTTTCTTTACAACAACAATAACGCAACTGAAGTGAGAAGGAATATAAGGAGACATTTCCAATTTTACAATAAGCCTCAAAAAAAGATAAACAATACCTAGGAATAAAACCTAACCAAAGACACCAAAGCCTCTACAACAAAAATTTTAAAAAAACAACAAAAAAAAAAAAAAAAAAAAAAAAAAGATGGAAAGAACTCCCATGGTTATGGGATTCGAAAAATTAATATAGTAAAAAATGTCCATTCTACCCAAATTTAATGTACAGATTCAATGCAATGCCAACTTCAAAATCCCCATGAGCTTTTTCACAGACTTTGGAAAAACATCCTTAAATTCATTTGGAAAACAAAAGAGCCTGAATAGCTAAAGTAACCATGAGTGAAAAGTGCAATACGGGGATTACTTTACCAGACTTTAAGCTAATTACTGCTGCGCTATTTAGTCAATAAAGACAGCCTCGGTACGGCAAAAAAATGATTTCACTTTGACCAGTGGAACAAAAATTGACAGATCCAAAATATAGCTTTCAGATAAATTCAGCCACCTCATATCATGACAAAGGGGCCAAAAAAAGCTCAATGGATGGCAAAGGACAGCCCATCTTCAACAAATGTGTGCGCAAAACCGGGATCACCATTGTAGAACAAAATTAACACCCCTACCTTTCACCCTGTACAAAAAATAAACTCCAAGGGATCAAAGATCCAAACCTAAAACCTGAAACCCTTGAAGATAATAGAAGAAAAGTGGCAGCAAACTACAAAAGGACATAGATGTGTTAGGCAAAGACTTTCTAATATTCAAAGAGCCAGCTGCACAGGAAATAAGGACAAACTGACAAGTGGGACCTCGTTAAAAGATCAAAAGCTTCTGTTACAGCTAAAGAAACAATCAAGGAAGTGTGAAGAGCGAAACCCACAGAGTGGGAGGAAAACACCACTTTGATTTTTTGTTTTCTTAACCCCCCCCAATTCTGACAGAGCATTACAAATCCAGAAATATATAAAACTACTTTTAAAAACACAAAGAAAAACAAAACAAATGACCTACTCAAAAGATGGAGTAAAGAGGGCTGAACAGAAACTTCTCATGAAGGAAGTAAAAGATGGCTTGATAAACCATTTCTTAAAAGTGATTCCAACATCATTAATAATAAGAAAATGCAAATTAAAACCACTATCTAAGGTATCATCTCACTCCATTAAGACTAGCGAAGATCAAGAAAACAAAAAACACCCAAATTGCTGGAAGAGGTCTTTGCTGGGGAAAGACAGACAACACTCATACACTGCTTTGGGGAATGTAAACTGGTACAACCACTATAGGGAAAAACCGGTGTGGAAACCTTTTAAAGACTCAAACATGAGCCTACCACCCCTGGGACTCCCAGCCACACCACTCCCTTGGGTATATACCCACAAGTACCATCATATTCCTACCTCAAAGGATATATACACCAGCCTAATGTGTAATTGCAGCTTCCTTCACCCATAACAAAGATTCTCGGAACCAACCCAAACGCCTTCAAACTGATGACCGAGATAACAAAAAACGTGGTACATCTCACACAAATGGAGTTCTATGCAGCAGTAAAGAAAGATGACACATGAAACTTTTGCAGGTAAATGGATAGACTAGAAGATTTTTTGTTAAGTGAAGTAACACAAGCCCAAGAAAAAAAAAGGCCAAACTATTTTCCCTCATTTGTGGAAGCTAACACCAAATCCCCCAATTTGCGTAGGCCAAACTGCAGCAATTTCTTATTATATTATTGTATCAATGAAAGGCAACCTGCTATTATAATCGTGAATCTCTTACATGGTCTCTAGAAGTTGACCCTAACCACTTGTAATTACACACAGATTATAATTACCACATATCGCCGGTGCGAAGGGTATGTATTCAATTCTAATAAAAAGTTTATGTAAAGTTATACTTACCTTTTTACCTGCCAGCATGCAACACTTTACTGTTAAAATGATGAATCTCTAAAATGTGTTTGGGAATCTAACTATAGTTTTATTTTTCAGTTTTTTTCTTTTTTGTTCTTTTTCAAGACAGCGGTCTCCCTATAGCCCAGCTGTCCTGGAACTCGCTCTGTTAGGACCAGGTTGGCCTTGAACTTCACCCAAAGATCCGCCTGCCTCTGACCTCCCCAAGTGCTAGGATTAAAGGCCTGCGCCACCAACACCCTGCTATTTTTTTTTTTTTTTTTACTTTTTTTTTTCTTGGTCTTTTCAAAGGACAGGCAAGACAGGGTCTCCCTGTAGCCCCAGCTGTCCTGGAACTCGCTCTGTAGTGGAGTGTATAAATGCATATTTTGGAATAATATAAAATCAAAGAGAAGAAAAAAAGAGAGAGAAAAACCTATTCAAAGAACTGACCAAAACAGTAAACTTGTACATCGAAAGGTTATAAAAGACTGAGAAAAAGATGCAAGACAGGACTTAACATGTATGACAGAATTCATGAGCTCTGTCAGGGGGTAGGGGCATGCTGGGTGGGCATTGATGAATGAGTCTAAATTTGATTAAGAAATGTTGTATGAAAAGCGCTCAATAAAAATTAAAATAAAATAAAATTTAAAAAGCCTCTGCGACCTTATGTTCATGCACCAACAATAAAATAAAATTTAAAAAGCCTCTGTGACCTTATGTTCATGCACCAACTCTGGCTTTTACAAAATTTCTGCAACCCTCTACCGAAATGTTCTCTGAGCCAAGGGTGAATAAAGTTCTTTTATGAGTGCTGTATGGTATACTTGTCTGTAAATTTAAGAATCCATATTTAGCATACAATAATGAATTTCATTTGTCTAGAGATAGTAGAGTTTTCTCTAAGATCTATGACATCTCAGCCATGTGTGTTTGTCTATTTTTAAAGTGTCACCCATGACTTCCCTCCCAGTGAGAGGGCTTTAAGCTCAATTAGGTAGCAGTTGTTTACCCCCGAGATAAAAGTGCCATTACTATACCAATAGAGATAGTTCACTGTGCCAGTCATTGTGGTTATTAGGCTTTACAGCTTGGTTGGGCCATTGATTGATTTTCTCCCTTAGGAGCTTATATAGGATCCTCTAGAACTATGAGAGAATGCTTCCAGATTTGTTCAAGCTCCATTGTTCCAAGTCCTCTGTCCAAAGTATGTCCTGTATTCAACAATAGGTAAATCCCTAGAGAATCCTATTTAAATCACCAAAAAAGCTTCTTTTTTCAACAGATGCAGGCTATTACAGAGTTCCACAACTCCTCACAAACAGAGAATATATGTCTGAGAAATGCCTAGCTCTACGTTTTTCATCTACTGTGGTATCTGGGCAACTAAGTCTCATGGAACATAGAAGAACAAGGGGGTAGAGACAATAACAATATATCCCTCAACTCTCAACAGCTAAGCTTTCTCATGGAACATAGTGCATGCACACAGAAGCTTACAACTGGCCAAATTTTAGAGAATAAGAAACGGTAGAATGCATATTCCTGGATAGACCTCTTATATTAAGCCTTCTCCATCCGTGGCTCAGTGACATGGAGTAAGGGACCTGGAAATGACCTGGAAACCTTTTTCTCGAAGACTAGCTCTCATACTTCTAGAGAATATTGTGCAGTTTGCTAAGGCAGAAGATCAGTCAATGGTCCAACCCCAGCTTTAAAGCCTAATATCCACAATTATTGGTACAACACACTATAGTGGTGCAATAGGGTCACTTTTATGTTGGTGGTATTTAACAGCTATCTAATTGGAATTAAATCCCTCTCAGTGGGAGGGAATGCATGTGTATCATGCTAAACATAGCTGAATACACATGGCTATAGAGGTCATAGATTCTAGATAAAACCATGCCTTCATCATATCCCTAGGCAAATGTAATTTCTTACTGTATGCTAAATATGGATACTTATATTTATAGACAAACATACCATTTACCACTCATTAAAGAAGTGACTTTTTGCAACAGATGGAGACTATTACAGAGTGACACAACTGATCACATGCAGAGAATAAGCATCTGAGAGACTCCCAGCCCTATGTAACACATCTACAATGGGACCTCTATACTTAAAGCTCATGGAATATAGTGGAATGGGGGTAGAGATAATACTAGTGCATCCACTCAACTCTCCAGTTAAGCTTCCTCATGCAACAGAGTGTGAGGCACATAGAGAAGCTTTTTTTCTGCAGCAGATGTAGACTATTACAGAGTTCAAAGGGTCTTTGGTGTTAATTTTGTCTCCTACTCATAGTCCCTTCTCTACCCTGTAATCTCATCCCCCATTCATTTAACCCTTTCTGCTTCATTGTTATCTTCTCCCCAGTTATATCATTGCATTCTATCTTTTGTCATTTGAAAGAACCCCCAATGTTCCCTTACTAAATTCCTGACCTGTATGTGTATTCCAAATGAAATACACATATCTAAAGATTCATAAGATGCTTTCCTTTCTGATCCTGGGTTGCTGCTCTCAGGATAATTATTTTTAGCTCCATTCATTTATCTCTAAATCTTGAAATTTCATTTTTCTTAGCATCTGACTAACATTCATAGTGGCATATAGAGACCTTAAGTACATGCTGAAGAGTGGTATAGGTAGCTCATGAGGGAGATCTATTTCTGGATTTCTATGGAACTGCCATTCTGATTTTGATAGTGGCTATACCAATTTGTACTCTCACCAGCAATGAATAAATGTTTCCTACATCTACAATATCATTTGTTTTCATTTTTTTTTTAATCTTAGCTATTCTCACTGGGGTAAGATGAAATCTCAAAGTAGTTTTGATTTAAATTTTCCTGATGTTTACTTTTATGAGTTCTTCATATATACGTGATAGTAACATTGTCAGATGTATAACTGGTATCAAAATTTTCTATTCTATAGGCTTCTTCTTCACTCAAATGATGATGTCTTATGAAATACAGAATGCTTTTAACTCATGATGTCAGATCTTTAAAATTTGGCTTTTTAAATGAGTTTTTGTCCTGAAAACAGACCATTTATTGAGTATTATTAAATTTCTGATTCTTCAAATTTGACCTTGATACTTACTCCTCACATAACCTCTAACTAGTCATCATCACTATTTCTGTGATCAGTGATTCAATGCTGTCCTTTCAAGTAGTCTCACATATGTTTCTTCTCTGTGTTCAGGTTTAAACTGGAACATCAAAAGGCTTAATTTTAGGCCTCTCTGAACATTAAAATATCTCCTCTCCCAATCATGAAAGTTCACAATATCTTTCTTATTCTCTGACCTGATTGAACATACTTCTTGTTTTTTTCTAGAATTTTTCTTGAGCAATCATTATAACATGGAGACAGAATTATTAACAAAATAGGAATCAGCCATAGAAGGGCAGTGGGTCTGGACTCCAGGTCCGGACCTGTTAGGAACACTTGGAGACGTCCGACATGGCTCTAGCCAGGTAAAGGCTTAGGGCAGAGTGACTTTTGTGGTTTTGGACAACTGATTTCTGGTCGGTGGTGGAGGGCAAGGTGGCTGGTGGGGCCTAGGTTCGGGTCCTCAGCCCGCCGGGACACCCTTCCCCCCTCGCAGCCTGAAGCAGACCTGAGCTTGGGTCTGGCTCACTCGGGTGGCTGAATCAGCCATAGAAGGGCGGTGGGTCTGGACTCCAGGTCCGGACCTGTTAGGAACATTTGGAGCCGTCCAACACAGCTCTAGCCAGGTAAAGGCTTAGGGCAGAGTGACTTTTGTGGTTTNGTTCTGTTTTATTTGAAGTCTCTTTTGTCTGAACTAGCAATTCCTGCTTTCTTAATTGGTACAACTTTTGCTGAATATTTTTTCACATTCCCCTTCAACTTTAAGTGTGATTTGGTGCACTGTCCTTAGCTGAAATTGGATAAAATGGAGTTTGGCTTTGTAGAACAGCAATCATAGACGTGCAAATTTTGTTTTCCTATATCCCATTTCCCAGTCTATGCTCTATATGATGGGAGATGTTTCATGCGGTTTCCCTTATTTATATTCTATTCTAAGGTTATACGAATTGGAAAAGGAAAAGGGTGTCTTGCTATTTCCTTATTTCCACCTCTTTAAATCCTTACCTCTTGGCCTTTTAGTCTCTGTTTCAGCGCCTATTATTATGTTTTTATTAGTTTCTTCGCCTAGGTGCATGAGGATAGTTGCTCTTCTCCTCTACCCTTTGAAATAGCTTACTCAAATATTTTCTGGAGAGTTGGTTTTCCGGACATGTATTCTTTTTTTTTTTTTTTTTTTTTTTTTTTTTTTTTTTTTTTTTTCTCTCCTTCAAGTGTAATCAACATTTTTGCTGGGTAACAAGTATTCTGGGTTGGCATCCATAGTCTTTTTTTTTTTTTTTTTTTTTTTTTTTTTTTTTTTTTTTTTTTGCTTTCATGGTTTGCGGTAAGAAGTCATTTGTGATTCTGATTTGGGGTTTCCCTTTGAATGTGACTTGTTTTTCTCGCTTGGGCACTTCCAGAATTTTATCTTTGTTTTGGGGCATCTAACACTTTGACTATGATATGGCACGGGGAATTAGTTTTTTGGTCTTGTCTATTTGGAGTTCCTAAAATGTTGGCTTCTTTTATTTGAATGGGTTTGTCTATCTTTAGTTTGGGAAGTTTTCAATCTATTATTGTGTTGAAGAAATGCTCAATACTATTCTCTTGAGATTATTCCCCTTCCTCTATTCCTAATGAGCGGAGGATTTTAGATCTTTTCATAGTGGTCCATACTTTCCTCGGATTGTTACCACTTTTGTTGTGTTTTTTTGAAAATTTTTCATAATCTTTATTGAGTTTTTTAGTTGCTCTGTGTTATCTTCCAGATCTGATATTCTTTGCTAGCTTCCTCCTATTCTATTTCTAAGCGCTATGTTTCCTTTTCCCTTTCTTCCTCTTTTTTTTTTTTTTTTTTTTTTTTATTTTTTTTATTCTTTTTCATTTTTATCCTGTGATTTCTTAATAATTATATCAATATCCTCATTTTTTAGAGTCTAATCCTTATTCGAGACTCCTTACTATATCGTTTACTCGTTTGGCTTCTCTTTCTTCCAGCGTTTATTCTTCTTTTCCTTAAAGGGTGTTTGTATTTTTACTATCTTCATTGTTCTTTTCTGTCGAAGTCTATAATGTCATCCCTTCTCTCTTTAGTTTCTGAATTCTTCTTTAATGCTTCTTTAAGGTTTCTCTGCATAGCTCTGCAATTTTTCCTCTAATAAAGGTCTGTTCTGGGGTCACCTCCAAGGGGGTCCCACTATACCTATCTCCTACATGGTTGGTAAAGCTTTGTGTATGTCGATAAATTCACTCGCACCTTTCCATTGTGTCGCCCTGGTATCATACGTGATCCAATATCGGGGCCTCATGTGGATTTCCCGTTTACCTGATTATCTAAATACAACAAACTTGCCAATTATTTCGTGTGTTCTAAGGGTTCGAACAGCTTCTTATTAGGTGTTAGTCCCCATTAGGCCCTCCTATTATTTTTCTAACTTTTTTCTTCTTCCCTCCAGACACACACTCTCTTCCTTTAAGGAGTGTTGACTTGCTCCTTAGGTGTTCAGCGGACTTTCACATTTTTGTTTGTAGTCAATTGGATATTTGAACCATGAGTCTCTATCACTCTTCCTCCAGTCTGTATCTGAGCAGTATCTCTAGATCACATATACCTATATCCACTGGATATACCCTCCATAACTCATTCCTCAATAACCTACAAACTAGTTGGTATAAGGATGGATAGGACGCGGGGGGGCGATACATGAGTTAATAACTGATTTAGCCCATGCCCCAGCACCTGAGCGAGCCAGACCCAAGCTCAGGTCTGCTTTCGGCTGCGAGCGAGAGTGCGGGGGCACAGGTCCGCTCCGTGCGGGACTGAGGCACCTCGCAAAACCACCAGGAACCTACCACCACTGCCACTGCATATGGCCCTCACCATACCGAATCCAGAGAGATCAAGTGTCCAAAATCAAAAAAAAAAAAAAAAAGAACAAGGTACATACATGTCCTTTAATTATTTGTCCCCCCATCACCTCATGAAATATTCTCAGGGCACCTGATGGGCTGCTTGGAGTCAGGTTTAAGGATCAAGATCCACCAGTCCAGTCACACCAAGAATGGCTGGGGGCAGAGGACGGATGATAGAAGATGGGGCACCGGCAGCTGGTGGACCAGGAGTAAGTGGGTCACACCATTTAAGGTTCAGGGAAACCGTCAGGATCACGTAGGGAGCCAAGCTGAAAGTGTGTCCACAGGGCGTTGTCGTCAGGCCAGCGACTCTGCCGAGCTGATGGTTGCTCCAGCTGGCTGCTTTCCTTCTTTCTTCATATGCTAAGATTTGGGTCGCAAAGAGTGAAAACAGAAAGGCAACTTGCACATTTCAGAGCACAGGGGTAAATAAATCCATGGGGTGAGGCAAGACAAAAAGAAAAAAAAAGGCAAGCCAAAAATCTTTGGTTCAATGATTAGGAGGCTGGAGAGATGGCTCAGGGGTTATGAGCACTGGCTGCTCTTGCAGAAGACCTGGGTTCAATTCCCAGCACCCACATGGCAGCTAACAACTGTCTATAACTCCAGTTCCAGGGGAATTTGACGCCCTCTTCTGACCACCATGGGCATTACAGGGCACAGGTGTACTTAACATCCAGGCAATACACTCATATACACAAAAAAATAGGAATAATAAATAAAATATTTAAAAAACTGATTGGATGGGCCTGTACAGTTCATACAGGTAAGAGTGGCCCACTCAAGCAAGCATGAGGCAAGTGGTAAACACAGGGACCCATCTTGGGGTGACCTTCCTGACAACACTGTCCCTCAAGAGACCATGAAGAGGAGTTAAGTGTTCTATATCCAGAATCTAACAAGATTCCAGCTGAAGAAAATCAGGTCACAGGCTTAAAGGAGTTGTACCTGAACTTTTGAACTTGGACTTTTTGTTCCTAGCTAGACTTTTAATGAAGAATAGAGGTGAGAAAGGAGACAGAGATGACTCCAAACCTTTGCATCTAACTTTACTACCAACATTGCTACTTGAGTCCCATTTCTTAAGCAGCACTGAGAAAAGAACAAGACATCAAATCATTCTTGAATAGTCTCAGGTTAATACCAGGCAGGGATGTAGGCAGAATGGAAAGCTCTAGAGCCCTACCAATAACTCTGCCTCCTCTTCTGGGTGAGAAAAAGTCACGGGCTCAAATTAAAGTGTTATCTTGTTGGCAAAAGAAGCGTGAAGAACTGCTGTGCCTGCTTCCAGCAATCCCAGTGAGCTCATGTATTTTTATTTTGAAGTGTTAAATATTGCCAGAGAGAAGCCATTCTGTGGGCATCCAGGTCAAATGCTAGTATTTCTTTTAACTTGTTCAAATTCTAACCTAACAGGGGAGATAGCCTAGCTGGTAGGTGCTTGACTTAGCATGCTCAAAACCCTGGGTCTGATCCCCAGGGTTTTGAGCATGCTAAGTCAAGCACCTCAGAAAACCAGGCATGGTGGTACACTCTTGCAATCCCAGCATTCCAGAACTAGAAGCAGGAGGATCAACAGCTACATAGCAAATTTGAGGTGAACCTAAGCTATATGAGACTCCAACTCAAAAATAATGAGTGAATGAATAAATGAATGATTCTAGCCCAAGTCTGATCATGCTCAACTGAGGTCCTAAAATTGGTGAAAATCTTTTCTAGAACTTTAGCAGAGTAATTGACAATATTGAGAGGGGGAAGAAAGAGCTGTCCGGTCCCAGATAAACTGTATTATCTTTTCTATTCCTATTAAGAGATCCTTGCTAGCTAGGCTTGGTGGTACAGGCCTGGAATTCCAGCTACTCAGGAGGCTGAGGAAGAAGGATCACAACACGTTCAAGGCCTGCTTAGGCTACAGTGAGTTAGAGGTCAGTATGAGTAACTTAATGAGCTCCATCTCAAAAACGAAAAATTAAAAAAAAAAAAAAAAGAAAGAAATTATAGTCACTGGGGCTGTAGCTCAGTGCAGAATGCTTGCCTAGCATGTATGAGGGCCTAGATTTGATCTGCCACACCACAGAAAGACATCCTTGCTGTGAAACTTCCAAGGACATTCAACAATGTTGCTCAGGGTCTCTCTTCCCTGGTCACCTCTCCAATCTCACATTCATGTTACAAGCCTCATTAGTCATTGATGACGACCTTCCCCTACTTGGTCATTCCCCAGAGAATTTCTTTCAGGTTTCTAAGCCAAAAAGAAATTAATCCCTTATGCCTCCTTACCAAGCGGATCTTAGCAGGTCATTTGAAAACCCCAACCCTGGCATTAAAAACCAACTTTTAAGTAAGTCCCCAAGAATGAGCCTGCCTTCCCCAATTAAAATGATCTACTCCACCATGGAAAGGTCACCAGCTCTTTCTGTTTGTACCTCAGCATCAACACAACCATCAGGAATCCCGAAGGTCCGGTATTGATTTACTGTTCTCTCTAAGCCCATGTGTCCTGAGGGAACGACTCAAAGGAGGTTTATTTAGTTCTCTTTTTCAGAAGTGTCAGTTGGTTTAGCACGGTAGGGAAGGTCTGGAGAAGCAGAGGAGTTCCCATCATGGTTGACAGGAAACAGTACTTCCTCCGTCGATGCAAATAAAGCCCAATAAAGCCACATTATGAATCATCAGAGGATCGATCCATTCATTAGATCAGAGCCCTTATGATCCCATCATCTCTAGAATCGCCCTAGTTTTACTAATTTGTTTTTACTAATCCTTTGGGAGGGTCTCACAATACAATCAAGTTGACAATTAAGTTCATAAGCCCCAACCCTCAAGAAGACACAGGAAGATGACTCAGCAGAAAGCTGTGTCAGGTGCTCGTGTAGGATGTTAGTAACAGGATAAGAACACTCAGGCTCGTCTTGCATGGTTATGAATGTAACTCAGTACATTTCACAGGTACAAACAATGTACAGAAGACATGATTAAACATCCATTTTATAATATTAAAATACCAAGACTATACTTTCAGGGATCATTTCTATAGCATGTTAGTAGAGAAGTTTCTCTGACTGTGTAGAGTACCAGAAACCACAAGGAGGAGACGTAGCATTCTCTCCTGAGCGTAAAGCCGGCTCTTGGTGTTGCTTTACTGCAACTGCCACTGCCATTGATGATCGATCGTTCTTCTCTCTTTCGGGAAAGTAGAGGGGGAGAGTGCGGTCTGAGTGGGAAAAAAAAAGTAAAAAAAAAAAAAATACCTGGGTGTAACATGAATTATTTAAAGTGAATAACATTGTAAAATGCTGAAATTAAACTGAATGAGAGCTTGACTAAATGGAATTACTATGAAAACATTGAAATTTTTTTTTGGTCTTTCGAGACAGGGTCTCCCTGTAGCCCCAGCTGTCCTGGAACTCACTCTGTAGACCAGGCTGGCCTTGAACTCACAAAGATCCGCCTGCCTCTGCCTCCCAAGTGCTGGGATTAAAAGCATGTGCCACCACACCCGGCTAAAACATTGAATTTTTAAGACACTAACTTGACTCAATAGGCCTTAACATCAGTGAAATCCAGCAGAGGGCTGTAGGTGGGTGCCAACTCCGAAGGGGCTATAAAGATGATTAAGATGTTCTTTTTTTAAGATGTTCTTTTTAATTTTTTTTTATTTTTTATACAAGATTATGATTATATACAAGATTTTATACAAGATATATGATTAAGATGTTCTTATGAAATACACAAATGCAATAAAAAATTCAAAAAAGAAGTCGGTTTTCCCCAGCATAACTGTACATTTAAGGCACTCCCAATGTAATATCAACTTTCATTTAGCTGATTTAGGAATTGACACAAAAAAATAAACATGTAGGATTACCCTAGAAGTGTTTCAAAAGAATATAATAAGGGCCATGAGAAGCCTCAGCAAATAACACAGTTCTCATGCAAGTCATAACCCACTGTAGGAGACATCTCTCTCTCTCTTTCTCTCTTTCTCTCTCTCTCTCTCTCTCTCTCTCTCTCACACACACACTAACAACAAATAAAAATTGAAAAAAAGAAATATAACGAGAGTGTCAACTTTACAAGAGACTAAGTATATGTTTATGTGTGAAACATGAAACCAAAAGTTTACCAAAGTTGTTTTATAATTCCATTTGGAGTCAGGTATAGTGGCATACACCTGTAATCCCAGCATTTGGGAATTAGAGGCAAGAAGATCAGACATTCAAGAAAGTCAACCTGGGCTACATGAGACCTTGTCTCAAAAAAAAAAACAAGACATAGTAGTAATAATAATAATCCTAGCTAGAGAAGACTTTGCTTAACTATAACACAACAGTAGATGCTATAGAAGAAAATATTAACAAATTTAACAACATCAAGTAGAAATCCCCACAGTAGAAAAGGAGAATCCAGGAACCTTTGTAACCTATAACAAAGTAGCAAGTAAGCAATAGAAAAGTTGGCAGAGGCTGTGAACAGGCAGTTCTATTAGAAAGGAATATTCTCAAATATCTGAAAAAAAAATGCTTCATCTCATTAAGTATTGAAATGAAAGTAAAGAACTCTGACCTGTTATCTCCCCTCAAAGTTAAAAATGTCACAACAGAGTCCTTTGCAGTATTAAAAGGAGTTTTACCAGCAGGAGAAGGAGGAAATGGATGCAAGCTCAAAATTTTTCAAAGTATAAGTATGTAAACCCTTTAATCAAACAATTTCACTTCTGGAAATTTATCCTACATTGAGGTAAAAAATGATATATGTGGGGCTGGAGGGACATTTCACTGACTAAGAGAACTAGCTTCTCTTGCAGAGGACCCAGATTCAGTTCCTAGCATCCACATGGCAACTAACAACTGTCTGAAACTCCCTAGTTCCAAGGGAACCCAACACCCTCTTCTGACTTCAGAGGACATTGCACGACACCGGTGCATTTACATACATGGAGGCAATACACTCATATACATTAAAAAATGATATATGTGCATAGTTATTCATGCATCATTGCTTATTATATAAAAGGTTTTGAAACAATCTAAAATTTATTAATAAGGTAATTATCCAACTATAGTAAATGTATCCAATGGAATTTCACATAGCCATAAAAATCAAGAGAGCACTAAGATTGAATAGTCCTCAGGATACTTTGTTTTGTTTTGTTTTGGTGTTTTTGAGACAGGGTCTCCCTGTAGCCATAGCTGGCCTGGAACTCGCTCTGTAGACCAGGCTGGCCTTGAATTCTCAGAGATCCCCCTGCATCTGCCTCCCTAGTGCTGGGATTAAAGGCATGCACTACCATACCTGGCAGGATACTTTGTTTTTGTTTTTGTTTTTAAACTAACTTCAGGACAGTATGTAGAATATTACGGGAAAAACAAATAAACCTATTTCTAGTATGTACCTTCAAGCTCAGCATGGTAGCACAGGCCTTTATTCCCAGCCCTTGGGATGCAGAGGCAGGTGAATCTCTGTGGGATTGAGGCCACCCTGTTCTACATAGTGAGTTCCATGCTAGCTGAGGATACAGGGAGGGTCGTCTCAAATTTTAAAAAAAAAGTCTATGCCTTCAAATATGTTTTATATAACATATAATAGTAATATAGAGAATAGTAAAAATTACACAGGGTATATTTGGAGAGGAAAACAGTATGTTTGAGAGATAAAATCTTCACTAAACTTCCTTGACTATTTTAAAATTCAAACTATGTGGTTGTATCATCTATTGTTAAGATCCAGTAAATACAATTTTAGAAGAATTTATGGGATAGAAAGAGTCACAAGATGTGTTAGTTTTCTTATCACTCTGAGAAAGTAACTGGTGGAAACACTATTTTGGAAAGATTACTTTGGCCCCCTGTTTCAGAGGCCTCAGTCCATCATGGTGGGGAGGCTGCAGCAGAAAAAAACCATTCACGATACAGAAGCCAGGAAGAAGAGAAAAGGGCGTAGCCCCCAGGACATGCCCCAAGTGTCATGCTTCGTCTAAAAGTCAACCTTTTACCCAGCAATTCCAGCCCAGCAGGATTGCTTCAAGAGATTAGTCCACTCATTATGTGGGCCTCTCTCAAAATTCCCTCCCAGATACCAGACCGTCAATCTAATCAAGTTGACAATTATAATTAAGCACGACACAAAAAAGAGCAAAATTTAAGAATCGTGGCCCAATATACAAGCCTCAATGCACAAGAGAACTTGGTGTGTGCTCACAGCCAGCAGCCTAGAACATTGTGACTCTAGTGGAGTGATGTAATGGAAAAAACTTGGCATGGGGTGAGATCAAAGCATCGCTTCTCCCCCAAATTTGAAAACTTTTAGAAACAGAATGATCATTTATCAAAGATTTAATTTAATGTACTAATCCATGGGGAAATCAGTAAGTTGGGAAAATAGAAGTGAAATTTCCGTAGCAGGAAACGCACTTGATAATAAATCGGTTAGGCACAAATCTAGTTAATGTTTCACAGAGTAATAAAAGCATAGATTCTCTCTCTCTCTCTCTCTCTCTCTCTCTCTCTCTCTCTCTCTCTCTCTCTCTCTCTCTCCTCTCTTTTTACCCTTTCTTTTTCTGTGTATGTGTGGGCAGGGGATGGTCATTGACAACCTCAAGTGTCATTTTTTGCTTTTTTTTTTTTTTTTTGACAGAGTGCCTCACCAGCTTGGAACCTGCTGGTGTTCCAGCAAGGTTGTCTGGCCAGCCCACCCCAGGGATCTTCCTGTCTGCCTCTCCAGTGCTGGGATTTCAAGACCTCACCATACCTAACTGCTTCTGAGTGAGGGTGGAGCATGCCAGGGCAAGTGTGTGGAGGTCAGAGGACAACCTGAGTTGGTTCTCTCCTTCTACCGTGTGAGATAAAACTCTCTCTCTCTCTCTTTCTCTCTCTCTCTCTCTCTCTCTCTCTCTCTCTCTTGCTCTTTCTCTCACCTTCACTCTTCCTTCACTCTTTCTGAGTAGGAGGATGGTTTATCAGACAAGACGTTATGTAGCCTAGATTAGTGGCAAGTCCCTGTATCTGCTGAGCCATCTCTCCAGCCCTTAGAGAAGTTTTGGTTTGTTTGTTTGTTTGTTTGTTTGTTTGTTTTGGTCTTTTTGAGACAGGGTCTCTCTGTAGCCCCAGCTGTCCTGAAACTCATTGTGTAGACCAGGCTGGCCTCGAACTCACAGAGATCTGCCTGCCTCTGCCTCCCAAGTGCTGGGATTAAAGGCATGGAGAAGTTGGGTTTGTTGTTGTTTTGTTTTTTTTTTTAAGGCTTCAGTATCATACTAAGAGGGGATGCAGTCAACCTCCTGTTTTATTTCCAAGTTTTAGAAAACTATTTTACAGGCAGAAGAACCACTTCCTGTTTGTGGGGTTTGAGTCAAGTTACTTAATCTCTGTAAAATTTCATCACCTGTCTGGTTGACGAGAATTATAAATAACCCTTGCTCTGTTAAGTTTGCAGAGTTGCAATGATTGCTAAGTAAGACATGTGTCTGACAGTTTTATCTGTTAAGTTCTATACAAAACTGAAAATATTTAGTATTGTAATATAATTTGGGCATTGAACTCTCATACTTCCTTCAGATTCATTCTCTCTCTCTCTCTCTCTCTCTCTCTCTCTCTCTCTCTCTCTCTCTCTCTCAAATGCTGGAATTACAGGCGAACACTGCACCTTTACCCAGATTCTCTTTTTTTGATAGTTGGTTCTCTTAACTAGGAAAGGCTTCCTGGGGGAAATGACCTTGACTTGCACCATGGGAAGAAGAGATATAAAGAGATTGTCAGGAGGTAAGACGTTGTCTCTCTCAGACATAAGTGGCAGTTTGGACAAAGGCCTGAAGAAAGGAAAAGGGGAACTCCTCCCAGGAGCCCAGCAAACTGCCGACCTCACAGGCTTCCAGGAGGTGAGAGCCAGCAAGTCAGGTGAGCCAAGCACTCACCTGTCCCTTGTCAGGGCAGCACTTGTCAAATCTCTCCCCGACAACCCAAACACTGAAGGAAGAAACTAGGCCACTCCCTGTGGGACAGCTCTTTAAATTCATATGTTTACCCAGGTATGGTGCCCAGTACTCTGGAGGTAGAAGCAGGCAGATCTCTGTGAGACTCTGGAGGTAGAAGCAGGCAGATCTCTGTGAGATTGAGGCCAGCCTGGCCTACATAGTGAGTTCCAGGCCAGCTGGGGCTACAGGGAGACCCTGTTTCAAAATTAAATAAATAAGCTGGGCGTGGCAGTGCATGCCTTTAGTCTTAGCACTCAGGAGGCAGAGGCAGGCAGATCTTTGTGAGTTCAAGGCCAGCCTGGTCTACAGAGCAACTTCCAGGACAGCTGGGGCTGCAGGGAGACCCTGTCTCGAAAAGACAAAAAAAAATTAAATAAACAAATTCTTATGTTTATTTTCATAAATTCACTTTTTAAAAATTGCATCTTAGCCGGGCGTGGTGGCGCACGCCTTTAATCCTAGCACTCGGGAGGCAGAGGCAGGCAGATCTTTGTGAGTTCAAGGCCAGCCTGGTCTACAGAGTGAGTTCCAGGACAGCTGGGACTACAGGGAGACCCTGTCTCAAAAAGACAAAAAAAAAAAAAAAGCACTACAACAGCATTGCTCCTGCCATCACTTAAATTTTTTTTGTTAAATTTTATTTATTTTTATTTTATGTAGATGAGTGTACCAAACATGTTCAGGTCATCACATGGCAAGGCCCAGAAGAGGGCATTGGATCCCCTGGAACTGGAGTTATAGTTATTAGCTACCATGTGGTTCAAAACATCAAAAAACCAAAAAAAGAAAAAAAAATTGTAAAACTGTAATTTGAAGAAGCAATAATCAAAGGGGGAGGAGGGGGAGCTGAGGAGGCTCCCTTGATCCCTGCACATCTTAGGAACTTGCTTTTCTTGCCAGCTCAGGGGCTGCTGAAGTAGGAAGCTCGGAGGGCTTGGATGGTGCGGCCTTTCCTTTTTGCTTGAGAATGTTGGTGGTTAGGGAGGGGAAGCCAGGCAGGGAGGAGGTGGCCGTGCAGCCAGTCCTTGAGATGGAGGTGGTGGGAACCTGGAGGCTTGTTACGCCATTCTATGTTTTGTTTAGGTTTGACATTTTCCAAGATTTAAAATAAGCTCCTGCCTTGGGGAATTTATATTCTCCACAGCGGGATAGTCTGTGGTCTCTGCTATCACCTCCCTGGGGAAGGCTCTGGAGCCAGAGCCCCCTCTTCCCCTCCTGCCTAGCTCTTGCTGATCTAGGGAGCAGCTTTTTACACTGCTTTCTCTTTTCTGATTTCAAAAAAATGAAAACTAGGTTCTCACCTTCAGGGTCAGCCCTGTAGTGACAACAGGACCTGTTCTGAGCAGCAACAGCTGCTCCCTGCCGAGAACCTCACTAGGACAGAAAGCTTGAAAGACAGCGACGCAGATGTCCAGGCCCAACCTAAGACATAATGAGTCTGGTGGCTTGCAGGGAGGAGGGAGGAGGGTGTCGTTGCAAACCTTCCTAAGGGGCTCAGTCACATGGCTGTGAGAATTCCCACCTATGCTTCTCTTCAGCACCAAGTTGCCAGGCTGCCATTTGACATGGGACGATGTCTGGGCAGAGGCAGGTGGAGCTCTGTGAGTTCACGCCAGCCTGGTCTACAGAGTGAGTTCCAGGACAGCTGGGGCTACAGGGAGACCCTGTCTCAAAAAGACAAAAAAAAAAAAAAAAAAAAAGTTTGACAAACCTCGTTGTTCCCTGTGGGCCCTACCCCACCCCTACTACTTTACTGAGCCCTGCTGCTGTCTAGAGATCACATTTTTTTTTTTTAATTCTTTTGTCTTTTTTTGAGACAGGGTCTCTTTGTAATCCCATCAGACTGGAACTCTCTGGGCCAGACTGGGTTTGAACTCACAGAGATCTGCCTCCCTCTGCCTTCCGAGTGCTGGGATTAAAGGCCTGTGCCACCACACTGGCTTGGCATAGTCCATCCATTATCGTGGGGAAGGCATGGTGGCAGGAGCCTGAGGCAGCTGCTCACATCTGAGGTCAGGAGGCAGAGAGCGACAGATGCTGCTCCTTGGCCAGCTTTCGGTCCAAGCCCCCAGCCCTGGAGTGTGCCTCCCACATTTAGATTGGATCTTCCCACCTCAATTAACCCAATCTAGAAACTCCCTGCACAGAGGTTTGCTTCGGTGGTGATCCTAAATCCCATCAAATCGGCAGTCAGGATTAACCATCACACCAGATTTCATGAGCCCCGCTTTCGTGTGAGTTTTCTGGTTTTTTGTCTGGTTCTACCTTGCTTCCTAGTCCTAATGTAAGTAGCCAACCCTCCACATTCAGGCTAGAATACTGTTAGGTCGGACTGGACCCCAAGATGGAGTCACTTCTGACCAACAGCAGGGAGACCACGACCCAGCATGCAGCATTCCAGAAAACAAGCTAACCCACCCTAGTTTCTCAATAACCTCCTGACTCCTGTTCTGAGCAATTCAACTACAATGATCACAGCCAGTTTTCCATAGCAGCCAGCTGAAAAACTGAAAAACACCCAATTGAAACTGCTCCCTAACTGGAGCCCCCTCCTCTGCCAGGGCACCTGTTATTGACTCACCTCCCCCTACTCACAAAAACCCAGTAGAGCCCAGCCTAATGGGACAGGAAGTTGCCAGTCTCTCTCTCTCCTGTGAGGACTGCCCGGCTGCTCATTCATCCTGATAAAATCTCTTCTTGCCTCATAGTGGTCTCTCGTGGTCTTGGTCATGTTCTCAAACCTAACAAATATCAGTGTGAGCCTTGTAAGTTCCTACCTAACACTGAACACACACAGATCCACTGTGTTCTCTTCTCCCAACCAGCTTCCTCTTCTAGCTTCTGTTTTGTCATGGAAGTCTTCAGGGAGCAGATGATTAAAAAGGGGGCCTTGAAGGATAGGTATAATCTCAATGTAAGATTAAGAAATTGCTTTTTTGATAACTTGGCTTGAAATCCAAGCTATGGACTTTTCTATCTGTCCTGAACTCCAGGCTCAACAAACCTCTTCACTTGCCTTTCAAGAATTACACTCATCCTTTCCTTCCAGGCAGATGGTTTCTGCCTGGGTCGCGCCTATTTTTTTTTTTTTGTATGTGTATGAATGTACTGTCTGCATGTAGGTTTGTGCACCCGTGTCGTGCAATGCCGTGGAGGTCAGAAGGGGGTCTTGGATTCCCCTGGAACTGGAGTTAAAGACGGTTCTCAGCGGCCATGTGGGTTCCGGGGATGGAACCCGGGTCCTCTGTGAGAACAGTTGGCGCTCTTAACCACTAGGCCATCTCTCCAGCCCCTCACACCCTTTTTAACTCTCATCTGAAACGGTTTGAAAGCCATTTGCCTCCTGTTTCTCCCACCTGCCATTCCCTGCACCTCCCACTCTTCTGCACTCTGTAGTGCTCCTCTGCTTAGGCAGCTTTCACAGCTTCCTTTACCCGCTGAGCAGAGCTCATGCATTGTTTTCAGTAATTTGGCTCAAACCCACCCAGCTGTGCTCACATTCACCCATATGTCTCTTATGATCCCCAGAACATAACCAGTCACAATGCCTCCAAAACCTCTTCCATGCCTGTCCTCTGAGCCACTGTCATTGCCATTTCCTGCCTGCGGCCATTGACCCCCTTAGTCTTGCATTAAAATTATACCCAGCCTTGAAGGTCCTTGAACTTTTATATTGCTATGATAAAGCACCATGACCAAGACCACTTATTGAGGGAAGAGATTATTTGGCTTATGTTCCAGAGGGTGAGAGTCCACCGTGGTGGGGAGGGGTGGCAGCAGGAGGTAGCCAGAGCAGAAGGCGAGTGCCCAGAACACGTCTTCAAGCAGGCACAGGAAGCAGAGCAAGAGACTACAGGTGGCATGGCTGCACTCCCTCTGGTGATGCACTTCCTCCAGCGTGGCTGCACTTCCTAAAGGTTCTGTGGCCAAACAGTGCCATGAATTGGGACCAAACAGTGCCATGAATTGGGACCAAGTGTCCAGAGACTTGGACCCTATGGGGGACATTCCCTTTCAAACCATCACAGCCCCTTCTTGAGTAACCTTCTCCAAGAAGATGGCCTTGAAGACATTGGCCAGATGTGACATCATACCTCTGACCCCAAATACCTACTTTCCTTCCTTTTATGTTTTCCTCTTTCTTTCAGTTTTGTTGATTTGTGTTTGTGTGTGCATGTGCAGCTATATGTGCATGTGTGTGTGTGTGTGTGTGTGTGTGTGTGTCCCTGTGTGTATGCACATATGTGTACATGTACTTCAGACTTGAGGCTTTTGTGACAAGGGCTTAATCCGAAGAGCCAGCTCTCCAGCCTAAGTGTACTTTTCTTGTGACAGTTCTCAAGGTCCCCTCCTGCTTCACTCTATCATATGCCTCAGTTCCCTTATCAGGCCATGAGTTTCTTATCTTTTTTTATTTTATTTATTTTTGTATGTATATGAATGTACTGTCTGCATGTAGGTCTGTGCACCCGTGTCATGCAATGCCGCAGAGGTCAGAGGAGGGTATTGGATTCCCCTGGAACTGGAGTTCTCCTAGAATTGGAGTTACAGACGGTTCTCAGCCGCCACGTGGGTGCTGGGGATCGAACCTGTGTCCTCTGCAAGAGTAGTCAGTGCTCTTAACCGCTAGGCCATCTCTCCAGCCCCTGGACTAGTGCTTTAGACAAAGGAACTGCTTAAAAACTCAAGTGTCAGCACACCAAACAAATGAAGAAATTGATAATAGTTTTTTGTTTGTTTGTCTTTTTGTGACAGAGCTTCATTGTAGTCCCAGCTGGCCTGGAACTTGCTATGTAGACCAGGTTGGCATTGCACTCACAGAGATCCACCTGCCTCTGTTTCCTGAGTGCTTAGATTAAAGGGGTGCTCCACCAACCCCTTTATCACCTGTTGATAATAGATTTTTATCAGGGTGAAGAAGGTTAATATTCAGGTAGTACATCTGCTACAACCATACCCATTATTAAATATAAGAGCATTTCCATTTATAAATACAGAAATTTCTGTATTTCTAGTTGATAATTTAAGTAGTTACTGCCTCTGCCTGCAGGTCCCCCCCCCTCCACACACACACTGTGCTCTCCAGTAAGAAACTCTAGGTCTCTTGTGTGATCCAACCACTGAAGGAGTGATGCTTAGCACAGCCAAGGTCTTCTGAACTAATTGACAGTTCCACAATAATTTTGAATATCAACCATGGGAATGAACAATCCCAAGGAAGCACTTGTGACCTGCACCTACCCTGTAACCAACGTGGTCACATCACATGGCAGCCTACAGCCCCAGATCCATGTCAGCAGGGAGGTCCATGACAAGTGGTCACCTCAGGGAGCACAGTGGATCTGCAGTGGCTACTCCCCCCCATGTTCTCATCAGAAAATCCACCTGCTTTCCCATCACTGTGGAGTCGAAGACTAGAGGAAATAATAAAACTGTCCGAACTGCCTTCAATGTGCACACAGTTCAGACACCGGAGGAAGCTCCTCTTTGTGACATATTCTCCCAGGAAAGTCTGGAAGATAATGGTGTCTCAGACATTTTAAAGTTATTAACATTGCAAGCCGAGGGAAATCTTGGCACGGTGGTGATGTCTATGCTAGTGAGAGCTGTGCAGGAAAAAGTAAATGAAATACAGAAATAGGCTAGAAGAGAGGGGGGAGGGGAAAGCAGCAGAAGGAGACGAAAGGAAAGGAAATTTCTGCATTGCAGTCTTGGCACAGTTGAGAATTTCCCAAATTGGATGACCAAGTTTGATGCAGAACTCACTGGATTAAAAAGGAATGGATGAAAGGGGAAGGAGGAAAAGTAGATTAATTAAGGACGAAACATATTTCAAGCAGATCATAATCTTGACACATCCAGAACACTGTGGAAACCTGTGGAGTCTTTGGCTCAGGAAATGGGTAGCTTGGAGCTGGAGGAGAGGCTGGTCCACTCCACATCACTCCTGGCTGGGAGAGCGGCTCAGCGGCACAGAGCCTTGACCCCCACAGCTTCTGTGGCTGTGCTCAGAGGGCTTCAATTTTCCTTTTCCTCTAAGAAAAAAATCTTTCAAGAGAATATTCTTCAGATCATTTTAATCATTGAACTTAATAAACTACACTTGAATTTCAAATATGAGCCAGTTGGGAAGGTGTGTGCCTGCCATCTCAGCACTTAAAAGACTGAAGGCAGAAGAATCAGGAATCCTAGCCAGCCTTAGCTACACAGAAAGTTCAAGGCCAGCCTGGGCTTATATGAGACCCTGTCACCAAAACAACCCCCAGGGTAATAGGACTGAGGAGATGGCTCCCGGGGTACCATCCAGGCATGGCTAAACATTTGCACTAAGGGATAGAGACAGGAAGATTCTGGGAGTTCGGGTGGCCCACCAGTTTAGCTGACACAGTGACTTCACGTCCAGGGAGAGACCTTATATCAAGGGAATAAGGAGGAAGGTAAGAGAGGAAGAGACACCTAACATCACGTGCAGCCTCTATATCACACACACACACACACACACACATACACAAACACACTCACAAACAAACACACACAGACATACACAGACTCACACACATACAAACACACACACAAACACTCATACACACACAAACACACTCAAATGTAAAGTTAAAAAAAGAACTAGAATCATAGATTTGGTTCTGACAGTTTCAGTAGGAACACACGATAGAGGACACAGTGGTAAATGCTTGTGCAAGAAGCCTGGCTTCCTACTGGATTAGCAGGAGCTATAGCCAGAGTTGGACGCTGTGCTTTTATACTAATAGAACTTGATTTCACAATAACTCTTGGAATCCACTGCTATTACCTCATTTTGCAAGTGAAGAAGGAACTCTGGGACCAGACAGTAATGTACTCAGGTTCCTACAACAAGAATACAAGCCATCTGAGTTCACAGAGCTTCTCCATGGTTTCATAGTACATCAGTATCAGACAGCTATGCACCCCTCTGGAAGAAGAGGAAGAAGAGGAAGAAGAGGAAGAAGAGGAAGAAGAGGAAGAGGAAGAGAAGAGGAAGAAGAGGAAGAGGAAGAAGAAGAAGAAGAAGAAGAAGAAGAAGAAGAAGAAGAGGAGGAGGAGGAGGAGGAGGAGAAGGAGGAGGAGGAAAAGGAGGAGGAGGAGGAGGAGGAGGGAAGGAAGGAAGAGGAGGAGGAGGAGGAGAAAGAGACAGAGTTGGAATAATGGTGATAGAGGTGGGGGAAGGAAATAGGATTAAGGAAAAAGGGGACAGGATGGGAGAAAGGAGGAAGAAAGAGAAAGGGAAGAGACATGGGGGAAAAGGGGGTGAAGACATAAGAGAGGGGGAAGGAGGAACAAATCCATGGGCTGTGAGTGTTTTGAAGAGTTTGGAGGCTGCCTGAGCAGCCTGTCCTGCATCATGGTAGGTAAATACATTAAGGTCGTCATCTGCCAGCATGTGCTTAGTACTCAGGAGGCTAAGGAGGGAGGAGCCTGTTCTAAATAGCAAGGCTCTGTCACAAGCAAGCAATAAAACAATCCCTTTACTGAAAAATATTGCACTTTTTATCATTTTCATTCTGAAATTTGATCTAAGAATAATTTCTTGGTGAGCGTTGCATGCAATCAGGACTTCCTACAAAAGGGGAAGACCTATCTTTAAGTTGTTCTCCCATGTATAAAGGGCCTCACAATCATCCATGTAGGAACTGATGACAAAGACGTGCCGCATCTTTGTAGCTGAGCGAGGCGCTCACTTCAGTTTCACAGAAACTTTTTAAATTGTGAAGCTGATTAACACTGTTTTGGTTTTCTACGTGAGGTCTCTCGCTCAAGGGGATAAACAGCACTGTTTGCCGGGGTTTCACTAGGTCAGCAGAGCCCAGCTGACAACTGCACCAGGATGCTTAAGGTCACCATGGAAATGCTGTCTGCTCCTCACTCCCAGAGCCCTCTTCATACATCTGCAGAGTGGAAGCTAGCCTTTGTGTCAACCTTAGAGTTAATTCCATCTCCCAGGGGCCCCTTTGGAAACTCCCTCCCTGCTGGTGATCTGGCAGAGGCATCAGGAGACAGCAATAGCCTAGGAGCTGAGTGACACCAGGCACAGGAGGCCAGCAGCCAGAGGAGTGAGCCTGGCTCCCCCAGCCTAGCCATCTCAGGTCCAACAGGAGGGACCTACCAAGGTTCAGGGCACGTTGCTCTCCCCAGCCAACCTGAGTACACCCAGGCCAGGCTGCAGTCAAAGTCTACACTAAACAGTCTTCCTTTGCTTTTGGAGTTGCTATGACAACCAGGAATTTGCAAATCAAACCAGACCTGGACAAGAATTTTGTCCTTGGCCCCAAAAGTTTGTGGCTCCAAACTGTTTGCTGAGGGTTCCTGCTGTCCTCGTTGATACCTGCCAGATGGGAGGACAGGAGCTGGCAACCTCTCAGCAGAAAGGTTATTTTCAAGCTTGCTGAAACTGTATAAGATGGAGTGGAGGTATGATAGAAGGAACTTCTTGGCAAGAGACATTGGAAAATATTACAATAAGTCCCAAAGAGAACCTTATCATCTCTTCGAAGAATCGCTTGTATTTGTCTAGTATTCTGTGGTTTGCTAAGCATATTCACATGAATCATCTCATTAGGTTTTTGCATCTGCTGGGTAAAGTATACAAAATAGGTATTAGACTACCTAGCCAGTTGATAAGAACAAGATTGAGCTAGGTGTGGTAGTGCACGCTTTTAATCCTAGCACTTGGGAGGCAGAGGCAGGTGGATCTCTGTGAGTTCAAGGCTAGCCTGGTCTATAGAGCAAGTTCCAGGCCAGCTGGGGCTACCGGGAGACCCTGTCTCAAAAAGACAAAAAACAAAACAAAACAAAACAAAAAAACCCAAGATTGAATAGCTGTTAAAGCATCAGAATTAAGACTTAAACATGGAAGCTGGACATGGTGGCACTGCCTCTAATCCTAGCACTTAGGAGACACAGGCAGGCAGATCTCTGTGAGTTTGAGGCCAGCCTGGTTTACACAGCAAGTTCCAGGCCAGCTGGGGCTATAGGGAGACCCTGTCTCAAAATGACAAAAAAAAAACAAAAAAACAAAAAAAAAAAACCACACCTTAAACATGGGCTTTCTGACTTGATATCTTGCTCTTTAATTCTACCTTAGTGAGGGTCTGGGGACACAGTTCATTTGCTGGAGTGCTTGCCTACCCTGCATGAAGCCCTGGATTCGGTCCCTAGCACTATTATAAACTGGGCATGGTAGAGCACACCTGTAATCCCAGCCTTATGTGGGAGAAGCAGGAGGACGGAGGATTAGAAGTTTGAGGTTACCCTTGACTCTATAACAAGTTCGAGTCCTGACTACATGAGACTCTGTCTCAAAACAAACAAACGAATCTAACATGATGACCTCCAAAAACAAAACAGAGGCTGTAGAGATGGCTTAATGGTTAAGAGCACTTGGTGCTTTTCCAGAGGACCCAAGTTCAATTCCTAGCAACAGTATCAGGGCATCACAACCCTGTAACTCCATAACCTGGAGGATCTGACACTTCTGGCCTCTGCAGGCACCTGGACACACACACACACACACACACACACACACACACATACGAGATCACATATGACCTGGATGGTTTAGGAATAGAGTTTTGAATTTTAAAGCATGTAGTGTAGGTAGATTTGGGAGGATTGTTATTGTTGCTGTTGTTGGAGTAATTTAGAGATAGGATCTGATTGATGTAGCCCTAGCTGGCCTCAAATTAGCTTTAAATATATAGATATATTTATTTTTATTATTTCATGTGTATGAGTGTTTTGCTTGCATGTATGTAACTGCACCATGTATTGCAGTGCCCCTGGAGGCCATCATGTCTTCTGGAACTAGAGTTACAGCTAGGTGTTATCTGTCATATGGGTGCTGGGAACCGAAGCCGGGTCCTCTACAAGAGCAGCCAGTGCTCTTAACTGCTGAGCCATCTCTCCATCCCTGACCTCTTGAACTCTTGAAATGCCTACCTCCACCTCCCAAGTGCTGTGAGGACAGTTATGAGCCACCACATCAAGCTTGAATGGTTTCTTTTTAATGCACACAACATAAAACATGGCAATTGAAACCTTTCTTCTTCCCCATTTTGCAACTGGAACTCAGGATCTCCCATGTGAACTGAACCCCTGAGTGACTCCCCCAGCTCCAAACTTCAGTGGCAGTAAGTACATCTACATTGTTGTCATTGTTGTGTGGTCACTACTGGCACCCTGGGCCAGCACTTTCATTTTTCTCAAGCTGAAACTGTCCCTACGAAGCACAAGAAATCCTGAACAGAAACAGCGTAAGGGAGGAAGGATTTATTTCCGAGTATGTTTCAAGAAGGGTGGGGGGACCACAGAAGCCGGAGTGTAAGGCGGTGGCTGTCACACTGTGACACAGTCAGAAAGTGGAGACAGGGCTGGTGCTCAGCTCCCTTTCTGCTTTTCATTCTGTTCAGGGATCCCAGTCCCTCAGATGGTGCTGCCCACACTCCTCAGTTAAGCCTTTATGGAAACACCCTCACGGACACACCCATGATGGTTCTAAATCTCATCCAGTTGACAAGAGTAAATATCATAAAGAGGAAACCCCTCCCCCTCAATCTCCTGCCTCCCAGTCTCTGGAAGCCACAATTCTCCTTTCTGTCTCTATGAATTTGATTGCTCTATGTACTCCATATAAATGGAATCATATAGTACTTGTCCTTTTGTAAGTGGCTTATGGCCCTTGACATAATGTCTTCATGGTTCATCCTTGTTGCAACATGCACCAGACTTTCCTTCCTTTTTAATGATGAAGAATGTTCCGTTGTGTGGGGCTAGGGATGCAGCTCAGTGTTAGGGTGCTTCCTAGCATGCAAACAGCTCTGTGTTCAATCTTCAGTACTTCAATAATAATAAATAATGATAAAGATACATATGAGCTGGGCGTGGTGGTGCATGCCTTTAATCCTAGCACTTGGGAGGCAGAGGCAGGCAGATCTTTGTGAGTTCAAGGCCAGCCTGGTCTACAGAGTGAGTTCCAGGACAGCTGGGACTATAGGGAGACCCTGTCTTGAAAAGACCAAAAAAAAAAAAAAGATACATATAATTCATTGTATGGTCAAACACCATTATTGATCCATTCATCATTGTTGGACACTTGATTTGCTTCCACGTTTGGGTTATTGTGAATAGTGCTGTTGTGAGTGTGGACATGGAAGATCTCCTTGAGATCCTATTCTCAATTCCTTTAGGTATATATTCAGAAATTCTTTGGTCATATAATAATTCCATTTTCAATTTTTTAAGAAAATTCAATATTGTTTTCTATGGTGGCTGTACCATTTTATATCCCTGCCAATACCGCACAAGGGTCTCAACTTTGACAACACCTGTTATTTTTTCACTGTGTCTGTGTCTCTCTCTAGCATGTGTTCTTTCTCTCTCTGTATACATGTCTTTTTTTTTTTTAATTTATTTTTTATTTTTTTGTATGTGTATGAATGTACTGTCTGCATGCAGGTCTGTGCACCCGTGTTGTGCAATGCCGCGGAGGTCAGAAGAGGGTCTCGGATTCCCCTGGAACTGGAGTTCTCCTGGAATTGGAGTTACAGACGGTTCTTAGCCGCCATGTGGGTGCTGGGGATCGAACCCGGGTCCTCTGCAAGAGCATCGGTGCTCTTAACCGCTAGGCTATCTCTCCAGCCCATACATGTCATTTTTTAACATTTTGCTTATTTATCTTTATGTGTGTGTTTTGCCGACCTGTATGTGTACAGTACCCAGAGAAGCCAGAAGAAGGTATTGGATCTCCTGGAACTTATTACCTGCCATGTGGGTGCTGGGAACTAGGGGTCCTCTGCAAGAACAACAAGTGCTGTCCACCACTGAGCCAACTCTCCAGCCCCTAAACATGTCATCTTAATGGGAATAAATATTTTAAAATACATAACTGAGGGCTGGAGAGATGCCTCAGTGGTTAAGAGCACGGGCTACTCTGGCAGAGGACCTGGGTTTGACTCCCAGCACCCACATGGCAGCTAACAACTGTAACTCCAGTTCCAGGGCATCTAATGCTGTCTTCTGAACTCCATGGACATTGTACAACATGGGTATGGTTATTCAGATGCAGCAATACACTCATACACATAAAATAAAAGTAATAAATATTTTAAAATAAAATACAAAATTTTCCAGGTTGGTTTATTCTCAGGGTCTAGAAAATTGTCTTAATGAAACCAGTTTAGCTTCCCCTTGACCTGCCAGCACTAGGCCCAGTCAGAAATCTTGCAAAAGCATTCCATTTGCTGGGAAATCACTCTGGTGCTCTGCTCTGAGAGTTAATGACCTCAAAGCACAGATTCTACTCCTGAGAATTTCATGTCTTCAACATGAGCATGAATTCACTGCACAGATGCTTCTTCAATAAGCCATCTCACCACAATGGCAGGATCCCTGTTCTTGTGTGCACAGGTGAGCTGGAAGTCTATATGGGTGAAATTGAAGTTAGAGAACTATAGACAGACGAGATGGTCAAGGAGGTTGATGGGAATGCTCCCAAACACCTCTAGACTCCAAGGTTTCTTCTTTTCTCCCTATCCACTCCTGCTGCTTCAGAGGGATAAGTTGGATCTTTAAAGGGCTTGAGAAGAAAGTGTTCCGTGTGCACAAGATGTAATTATATCTGATTGTCTCCAGAGCTGTAATTGTACCACATGGCAAGAACATTTATATTCCCATAATGGGGTTTGGAACAGTGGAGAAGGTTCAGAGCTGTTAAGGTGAGACTGGAAACCATGCCTAAGTCTCCCAACTTTGTGTGGTTTATGTCCTACTGACCTCAAATGTCCATTTTTCCCAGAAGCATTCCCTGATACTAGGTAGGGAGAAATAGTTCCCACCTTTTCAATCCCATTAACGCTTCACTTGTGCCTGCCTTAGGCTGATCACTATGTTTTGTCTTAACATCTGGGTTTTAGTTTGTTTTTTTTTTTTTTGGTCTTTTGGAGACAGGGTCTCCCTGTAGTCCCAACTGTCCTGGAACTTGCTTTGTAGACCAGGCTGGCCTTGAACTCACAAAGATCCGCCTGCCTCTGCCTCCCAAGTGCTAGGATTAAAGGCTTGCGCCACCACGCCCGGCAACATCTGGGTTTTTAAGAACGTATTATATCCCTCTCTCCAGTTCAAAATGGATGCCCCATAAAAGCAAAACCCAGTTCTGGTCTGCACAGACTATAAAACCAACGTTTACTAACGGCTCTCTAGTGGATTTCTTTTATAGCCTGACTCATGGGCTAGAACTGCATCATGTGGCCTGCCCTGTGGTTGAGAGAGCCTGGCTAAGTGACCATTTCTCTTTCTAGCCTCTTTGGCAGAGTCAGGTTAAGCATAGGTTGCAAACTGAGGCTAGGCGGGCCAGCGAATATTATCTGCCCACCTCTCTGCGCTGTACACACCCTCTGGGAAATAATGGGGAGAGGTGAGTCTTGAGTCCTGAACCTGTTTGCTCTGCTGTGTGTGCTATACCCTGTGTTGATCATGGGTCTATACCAAATGCATCTGGGCTACAACTGAGCAACACAAGAAAGACTGACTCCAGTCAGGGTCTGCTCCTTCCTGCACTGTGTATTCGTAGTCATGTTTGTCTAAGTCAAACAGAATCGAGACTTTCCAAGATACTGGCTTCCTCATCTTCCTCAAATGGATGACCAAGACACAGAAGGTTCATCATTTAAGCTGGCCCAGCAAGTGGTGGCATCAGGAGAGGTCCACCCTGGTTGGCTGACATCCCCCCGATGGTCCACCCACCACCACTCGTGGCTGTCTCTTGAGCACTGGTTTCAGGCCACAGCTGTCATTTACACACACACAAACACACACACACACACACACACACGCACGCACGCATGCACGCGCACACACACACACACTCCTCTCCTGGGGGCAGTATTGCTAGGGAAGTTGCAAGAGGCTACAAAACAGGGCCTGGTTTTGTGTCACAAGTCTCTCTGCATGTGGTGGGTGGGGGTTGGGATGTTCTTTCCCTCCTCCCATCCCTTGAGCTTGGCCATGGCAGACATCAGTCTTGTCAATGAGCAGCTGCATGCAGCTGCTGACAGCTCATAGCGTCTCAGCCACAAAGCGTGAGTTCCCCGCAGGCTGGAATGACCTGGGGAGGCTCTACATGCGCCGTATCGTCCTCAGTCTTGTTCTATAGCTTCAGCTGAGTTTCATCCACTACTAGGGAGAAAAAAAAAATCCCAGCTCTTCCCTACAACCAGTCGCACCTGTTTCTGCCAGCAAATACTGTTGAGTTTTCTGTTCTCATTTCTGAGCCTTGGGAAAAGGCAGAGACATTTTGTGTGATAAGTATCCACACTCTAGAAAGGGAAAGGGGCTCATCAGCAGGCAGCCTGGTTCAGACTTGGCTGAGCGTCATGATGGAGAATGACCCTGAGATAGAACTTGCCCTGGCTGGAGCTCCCCTTGACAGCTGCATGGTAGTTGGAGTGAATGCAGACTCACAGGGTGAGTGAAGAGAAGTTGACGAGAACTCACACCAGCAGGAACAGCACTTTGCTCTCCCTTCCTGGGAAGACAGGGACCTTTTCTGTCCTGTGCTTTGGTGATTTCTGCTCTGTGCCAGGTGTTTGCATGGTAGCAGAGGGAAATGATGTTAGATTCTTGGAAAAATCAGCTAGGTCACTGTTTGGTTGCAGAGTAAAGCTAGGCATGGAGCGGCTGGATAACCTGTCTTTCCCTTGGGGAGAAGCCACTCAAGAATCACAGCAAGGCAGTGGGGGGCAGTGGCAAAAGGACTCAACCAGGAGTCAGATGAAGGTTCTTATTCCTCCGAGCTGCCAGCTAGCTGAGTGGCCCTGAGCATGCTGCTGGCCCCCTCTGAGCTACTGTCCTTTACAGTGAAATAAGAACATTAGGTCCGATGCCCCTGATAGTCCTGCCAGACTAACAGACTGGGACTTCACGCATGGTCTTCTGGCCTTGTCTGGCTCCCTCATGCCAATAGGTCGTAAGGGCAACTCTGAGTAACATCAACCAAAGCAAAAACATCTTTTGCTTTTATTTATTTTATTTTTTTTCTCTTTTTGAGACAGGGTCTCCCTTTAGTCCCAGCTGGCCTGGAGCTCACTCTGTAGACCAGGCTGGCCTTGAACTCACAGAGATCTGCCTGCCTCTGCCTCCCAAGTGCTAGGATTAAAGGCGTGCACCACCACGCCCGGCTTTTTGTTTCATTTTATGTGTATTAGTGTTTCACCTGCATGTATGTGTGCCACATGCATGCAATGCCCTTGGAAACCAGAAGAGGGCATCAGATCCTATGAAACTGGAGTACAGACAGGTGTGACATGAGGAGACAGAGTCTTACAGGCTCTTGGGACCTTGCTCATTGCCTGCCAGCAATGGCAATAGCATCATACACAAGACCCGGGCAAAGTCAGACAACAACTAGCACAGAGCTGGGCAAGCAGGCAGGAGGCCCCAACCTTAGCAGAGGAGCTATTGGCAGCTGATCACTGGTGAGTGATGGAGAGCTTGTCTTCTTTAAGGGAGAGACACTAGATAGGCCGAACAGGCTCCCGTGGATGAACTCATTCCAAGGGACATCTGCAGACACAATCTTGACTCCATAAGCCTTAACACATATGACAAAATGTTGAAAGCCTGCAAGGGTCTTTATAGGGCACAGCTGGGGAGGGATCTACACATGATTAAGATATATTACATGAAAGCCACAAAATTTCAATAAAAATAGACACTTGAAAAAGAAGAACTGCGCCCAGGTTAGGGCAATGGATTAGCCTTCCTCAGCGTTCTGACCGAATACCTGAGAAAAGCAATTCAAGGAAGGCGGGGGCTTGTTTGGGCTCAGAGGTTAAGGGCATAATCCATCATGGCAGGGAAGGCATGGCGTCAGGAGCATGAGTCAGACTGTCTCATTGCTTCCCTTAGGACGCAGAGAGAGTTCTGGTATTCAGCAGCTTTCTACTTTCTGTTCAGTCTGGGATCCCAACTCGTGGAATGGTTCTGCCCACAGTCAGGTGAGTCTTCCTTCCTCAGGTTAGCCTTTTTGGAAACATCCTCATAAACACACCCAGAGCTCTGTTTCCATAGTGATTCAAATCCAGTCAAGTGATCAGGAAGATTAAGCATCCCAGGCAGTCAGGAGAATAGCTCATCTTCTCTCTAGATGCTACTCCATGGGAACTGAAAGAGGAAGGTGGAAATGCTGGGAAAGCCCCCCACCTAGCTGACCCCAAAGAAGGAGAAGGAACACCGAGCAAGGGCTCCAGCTCCTCCATGGTTCATCCTGGTTCCTGAACACCCTGCTGGCACACAGAGGTAAATAACATCTTCACTAACAAATATCCTAGGGGAACCCCAGCCTCAGAGAGTCCTGCCTCCTCAGCTGACCACACAGGTGGGAGCTTGGGACTGTCCCCACATGTTGTAGGGATACAACAGGAGCCCAATACTCTTACACCTTACACCTCACTCCCCTACACCCTGCCCTTCTGAAAGAGAATGGCCGCTTTCTCTCTCCAAATGACAAGAACTCCCTTGGCCCCCTTAGCACATGGGGACCTCAGGCACAGCTTTTATTAAAGTTGTCCTGGCAAAACTCTGAAAGCCAGCTGGGGGCTCTTACTGTCCAGACATAAAAAGAAGCAACATACTGAACAGCCAAGTTGAGAAGTATCCTTGCAGGGCAGGAAAGAATACATAAAGATAAACTTGTTTGACCAGCAAAAGGAAACGAGAGAGAAATTGGCTCTGCTGACTGCACAGAATGGAATTCTATGAACTCCACTTCAGTTTTAGTTGGAACAAATATTTACCAAGTCACTCTGTATGTGTTAGACACTGCAGCAGGCGCCTTCATCACCGATTCGCTTCTTTCTCATAACAGTGTTAGGCGAAGACAAAAGGAAGGCAGAGTGAAGTCAAGGAATGCATTCATAACCACCAGGAGCCTAAACTTGCTGCCTCCAGCCTAGAACCCTTCCTACCACCCACAACTACATCCTCCGAAATGGCCTCAGGATGGGACACAGGTGAATCCAGGACCTCAAAGACACTGAAGGATCAATACCTGCTGTGAATGTAGCTTGGTGGTAAAGGCCAGCCTGGTGTGTACAGAGCTCTGGGTTTCATCCCCAGAACTGTGGGCAGGGAAGGTGGAGAGAGATACCTGCTTCATAGCTCCCAAGTGTCCTGCAAGGTAGGAGAATATCAGTCATCATGTGCCCTCTCCCCCTCAGATTTTAGACTTCTCTCTCTCTCCTTTTCTTTTTCTGTTTTTTGGTTGTTGGTTTTTTTTTTTTTTTTGGACCATCCTAAATTATTTACCGAGTATGAATCTGACAAGCATCACTTATATTATTGGGTCTAGTGGAACTGGAGAAAAATTGTGCCTTCTCCAGACTGCAGGGCAAGAATGTCCAACAGTATGGTAGTTGTGATCCTTTTCAAGGCCATGACTCTTGTGGCCTGCAGATGTCAGCCCATGCACCTCCCTGTGCTTGTGGATGAGCTTCCTGATCCACTGGGTGTCAGGATTTCTCCTGATAGCTTTATGGAATGGCTCAATGAGGATAACCTTGAAGAATTTACATGAGAAATCTTTACCAATGCAGTAAGAATTCTAAACTCTCAAGGTCCCACTGTGCATCCATCTCTCCCCTCAGCAGCAAACTGATTGAAGGCTTTATGCAAACTTTAGTTGGTTAATACCATGATAGACAGACTTGCCATAAGTTGCACCCTTAAGAACTGGGTGTTTGTGGTTACCACCAAGTACACAAGTCCTGTATGTGACATAGTTTGGTCTCATATCTCAGCCTGTGTGCTCTATCTGGCTGGGTGGTGTGCAGAGCCCTGTGGAGCCCAGAGAACCAGCAGTGGTCTAGAAGAAGGTGCACCACATCAGACTGCTGCTTCCTCCGCAAACCCTGGGTGTGCTTGCAGCACCTACTGCAGCTCACCTGGTGGCTGCCACACAAGGGAAAGGAATTTATAGACTTGTCTCCAAGACTTTTGTCCTTGATAACCTGCTGCACCAAGCTCAGGGTCCTGTTGTGCTCTCCACAGCAGGCTGCGCTCTCTCATTCTGTGTGTCGCTCGTTTCCCTCCATCTTCCTTAACTCCTTTAACATGTTATCATTTAATCTCCCCGAAATTGTGGAAAGCAAGGACAACTTTTCCTTGGTCACCATTGATTTTTCATTGCTTTGTTCATACTAAGTGCCTAATAGATTGATTAGCTTCAGGTTTTGTTTGTTGTTTTGTTTTTGCTAGGCATGGTCTCTGTTATAGAGCTACACTCTCAACTCTGAATTATAGATTGAAAAGAGGTAAAAAAAAAAAAAAGATGGATGGATAGATGTATGGATGGTGATATCATTCCTTCAAAGTTGTCATCTCTCAAAATAATTAGGTCATTTATCTTTCAACCTGACAAGTAACTTCCCCAGTTTCTCCAAAGACAGTGAGGTATAAGATGTGATAGTGTAATAGTGTGATAATGTAACAAGGTAGTAAGGTTTAAGATGTGATAATGTGATAGTGTGAGAAAAACAGATGGTTGTTTTATCTTAGCACATAGAGAGCCTGGTGTGGTGGCTCATGCCTGTAATTTCAGTACTTGGGGAAGCAGAGACAAGACGACTATCATGAGTTCAAGGCTACCCTAGATTATCTAGCAAGCCTTAGGCTGGCCAGGCTACATAGCAAGCCCTGTCTCGAAACAAAACACTCAGCATTCGGAATACTCTATTGGGTCTCTTATATCCACTTTCAGTCCCTCTTTTCTCTTCCCCCTCTTCCACTGTTGGAGTTACTCTGTCCACTCTTCCTTCTACATGTCTTCTATGTCAGTCTCCCTACTCTCCTTCCATTGATACAATAAGTGAAATAGATTCTAACTAGCTCCTTATTCAGATTCCCTCTAAGGCATCCTGCACGCACCACTCCATGCAGGCCCCAGGTCGCTTAGAGGAGTGGTTTATGATGGAATTCTTTGGTATCCCAGAGAGGAGTATGAAGAATAATGATGTGGCCAGGCGTGGTGGCACACGCCTTTAATCCTAGCACTTGGGAGGCAAAGGCAGGCAGATCTTTGTGAGTTCAAGGCCAGCCTGGTCTATAGAGTGAGTTCCAGGACAGCTGGGGCTACAGGGAGACCGTCTCGAAAAGAGGAAAAAAAAAAATAAAAAGAATAACGATGTGACTGGGTGTGGTGGCACATGCCTTTAATCCCAGTAACTCAGGAGGAAGAGGCAGGCAGATCTTTGTGAGTTCAAGGCCAGCCTGGTCTACAGAGTGAGTTCCAGGCCAGCTGAGGCTGCAGGGAGACCCTATTTCTAAATAAATAAATAAATAAATAAATAAATAAATAAATAAATAAATCTTTTTTTGTTTTGTTTGTGACAGGGTCTTACTCGGAAGACCAACCTTGAACTTAGAACAGTCTTTCTTGAGATAGGGATTACAGGTATGCGTAACCATATCCATGGGGAAAGTCTTCTTACTTCTTTACCTCCCTCCCTTACTCTGTTTCTCCCTCCCTTCCTCCCTTGCATTTGTTGTCCTCCTCCTCCTCCTCCTCTTCCTCCTTTGGTAGCAGGTTCCCTTATAGCCAAAGTGGCCACAGACTTGCTATGTACAAAGCTGACCTGAACTTCTGATCCTCCTGCCTTAAGTGTTGGGACTGCAGGGGTTCACCACAAATTCTGGTTCATGTGCTACTGTGAACTGAAGCATGGGCTTTGTGCATGCAAGATAAGTACTTTACCAGCCAAGCTACATCCCTAGCCAATCGACAAGTCTTGAAGCTGTATATTTAATTAATTAATTAATTAAAATACAAGGACATCCAGGCATGGTGGTGCATGCCTTGAATCCTAGCACTCAGGAGGCAGAGGCAGTCAGATCTTTGTGAGTTCAAGGCCAGCCTGGTCTACAGAGTGAGTTCCAGGACAGCTGGGGCTACAGGAAGACCCTGTCTCGAAAAGACCAAAAAAAAAAAAAAAAATACAGGGACAATTGGGTATGGTAATGCAAACCTGTAATCCCAGCACTTGAAAGATGGAGGCAGGAGAATCCTAAATTCAAAGTTGTCCTTGGCCATATTGCAAAATCAACCACCTACCCAAACAAACAAAGAAAAAGCCCAAATACTGAGACAATGTCAACTGTCTGTGTTAAGGCTTGGGGTGGGAAGATGGTGGGCATGAGAGGGATGCTAAGTTCTCCCTTGTGGTCACTCTGGGCAGAATGTTTCCATTTATACTTCCTATCTGTCTTGTCAAGGTGTTTTCTGTCGACATGGTTTTGATGAGACAGAAGCTGAACTAGTTCCAGAAGCCTTCGACTCCTGCTCAGAACCGTTCACAATTGTGCACTGAACCCACCGGTGTTTCAGGGCCTTTTGCTTCAACATTCTATTTTCATTTCATGTATTCCTTTTTACACAGTGTCTTCTAAATACACGGATTCCATATCTTTGTCCAGGAATGCTGACCAGGCCCTTGCCAGGTCCTCTGGTCTGCTTCAGTTCTGTTCACCCTTCTGTTCTGCTGAGGCATTGCTCTCCAACCACCCACTCTATAGTGTGCTCTCCTTCCTTGGAATTCCCAGCTTTTAAAAATTGTCAGAATTCAGGGTCTGGAGAGATGGCTCAGCGGTTAAAAGCACTGACTGCACTTGCAGAGGACCTGGGTTCAATTCCCAGCACCCACATGGCAGCTAACTGTCTTTAAGCGGTGTGGTGGTGCATGCCTTTAATCCCAGCACTCAGGAGGAAGAGGCAGGGCAGGCGGATCTCTGTGAGTTCAAGGCCAGCCTGGTCTACAGAGTGAGTTCCAGGCCAGCTAGAGCTATAGGGAGACTCTGTCTCAAAAAAAAAAAAAAATTGTCAGAATTATTAACTTAGAAACTTAATGATATAAATTTCTTGCATTGTTTTTACAATGGTGAAATCCTCTCTCCCACTGCATTTGGAGGTTCACTGAAGTTCAAGGATGCAATACATACCCTTGGATTCCTCAAGGCACCCAGCTCAGTCTGTGTGGCCCCCAGCACAGGTAGGAGGAATGGCATCCTGTAATAAGCCATGCTGGATCCTCTACCCTTCTGGCCCAGACAAGAAGTTTTAGATTTAAGCCAGTCATCTCCTGAAGCAGAGAACCCCCACCCAAGGAAGACACACCACCCCCCTATTGGCCACAAGTTTTTGGACTTTGGAAAAATGAACGCTTAAGAGCTCTAATCATCAGTGCTGATGACTAGCAGCCCAGGGCCTGAGACATTTTGTGAGTGACAAGGATCTAGGCTCTCATCTGCTACACCTACACACGCCTGTGTCCTGGAACACACCACCCCTCCAGCCATAAAGGCTCATGACAAAGGCCACCAGCAGTAGTGGAGCAAAGGCTCTGCTTTAAAAACAATGTGTGCTAGCCGGGCATGGTGGCACATGCCTTTAATCCTAGCACTTGGGAGGCAGAGGCAGGCGGATCTTTGTGAGTTCAAAGCCAGCCTGGTCTACAGAGTGAGTTCCAGGACAGCTGGGGCTACAGGGAGACCTTGTCTCAAAAAAGACCAAAAAAAAAAAAAAAAGAATGTGTGGGCTGTGGTGGCTCACTCCTTTAATCCCAGCACTCGGGAGGCAGATGGATCTCTGGAGTTCAAGGCCAGCCTGGTCTATACATGAGTTCCAGGCCAGCTGGGGCTACAGGGAGACCCTCTCTCTCTCAAAAAATAAATAAATAAATAAATAAAATAGGGCTGGAGAGATAGCCTACCGGTTAAGAGCACTGATTGCTCTTGCAGAGGACCCAGGTTCAATCCCCAACACCTACATGGTGGCTGAGAACCGTCTTTAACTCCAGTTCCAGGGGAATCTGAGACCCTCTTCTGACTTCTGCGGCATTGCACAACATAGGTGCACAAACCTACATGCAGACAGTACACTCATACACATAAAAAAAAAATAGAGGGGAATCTGCATGAAGCGTCCCTAAGAACTTTTATACGGCTTTTCCTTCTTTTCTGTATGTCTGAAATGATATATATTTTTAAAATTGTAAAGCAGAAATAACAGAAAATTACCTTCTCATATCCTCCCTCCTGCCTTCCTCAGCCTTTATAAAGAATTCACTTTTTCAATATGTTCTATAAATATATTCTATATGGACACACATATATATTCAATATAATGTATATTGAAATATATTCTATATGGACATATCTATATTCTCTATTAGACAAGAGGTAAAAAATTACTTCAGAATCAAAGAAGCCATTTTAATCTTTCATATCTAAAATATAATATTTGGGGCTGGAGAGATGGCTCGGTGGTTAAGTGCACTGGCTGCTCTTACAGAGGACCCAGGTTCAATTCCCAGCACCCACATCATGGCTGTCAACCACCCATAACTCCAGATTCTAGGGAATCTGTCTGATGCCTTCTTCTGACCTCTACAGCATTGCATGACATGGGTGTACTTACTTACCTGCAGGCAATATACTCGTACACATAAAATAAAATAAAAATAATAAAATATTTTAAAAATGAAATGTAATGTTTTAAAAATATTGAATTATAGGAGTGTGGGGTATAAACATTGTGATTTAGGGAAGATATTTTACACTTTAAAAAAAATTTTTTTTTAATTTTATTTAATGTGTATGAATGTACTGTCTGCATGTAGGTTTGTGCACCGGTGTCGTGCAATGCCACGGAGGTCAGAAGAGGGTGTCGGATTCCCCTTGGAACTGAAGTTCTCCGGGAATCGGAGTTACAGATGGTTCTCAGCCGCCATGTGGGTGCTAGGGATAGAACCTGGGTCCTCTGCAAGAGCAGTTGGCGCTCTTAACCGCTAGGCCATCTCTCCAGCCCCATTTTTTTTTTTTTTTGGTCTTTTAGAAACAGGGTCTCCCTGGAACTCACTCTGTAGCCCAGGCTGGCCTTGAACTCACAAAGATCCGCCTGCCTCTGCCTCCCAAGTGCTAGGATTAAAGGCGTGCACCACCATGCCCGGCGATATTTTATACTATTAATTCAGTTTCCTGACCTCTTAAAACTCTTAGATGGTCTAGCCTTGCATCTGTGAAGCCTGGGTTAGACTACCAATTGTGAAGGTGAGGAAGGGGGAAAGAGTGAGTGGCAGCGGGGGAAGGGAAAGAGGGAGAAGAGTTAACCCCCTAAACCCCAAGCACAAGCCCAAGCCTTTGACAACTTTTCTGTGAGCTGCAGAACCTCTTCAGGGCTGTTTTCCTCATTTGTGAAATGGGACTGGTTTTCAGTACAACTGGGAAGGATGCAAAACGTGGCACTTAATGGCCCAAGCTACTTGGGTTCAGGCCTCAGCTCCCAGTCCAGGTGGTGGTGCTGAAGGTGATTCTGCCAGCCCTCCAGGGACATCCACAGGCTTGGGCTAGAAAGGACAGGGCTAGGGTTTCTGGCAGACCCGGGAGCTCCTGGCTCCTGAGATCTGGGCAGTCAGTCCCGGTTGTCTTATCTTTTTGGTCCCTTCTCAAGTTCCACCACGCCACAGAGAGTCCTCTGGTCGTCCTCCTCTGTGGGCCTGCTGGTTCCTGGTGCAGAAAGGGGAGACCGTTCAATGAGGCCACACTGGGAAAAGGGTCAGAGAGCCAGTGATGCCCCCACCCCACGCCTATCTTTAGTACCCAGGTGTTTAAGTAGAGGCCAGAGTTGTGCTTATCTAAACAGTCCTAGGTCTACGTGTGGTCTTGCCCATCATCCTTTGGGCTCCAGTCTCTAGCAAGGTGGGCTGGCTGGTTTTAATATTTTTTTCCCCTCCATCCCCTCTGGTCCAGGCTTTTACATTTCTCTTCTCCCAGCATGAGGTTCCTGGGGAAATTCCAGTGTTTTGTTTGTTTTTTCATTCAGATAGCTGTATAGAGGGGCACAAAAGTCTCTTTAAAATTTCTTTATCTCCGCCAGGCTGGTTACAACCATGTATCTGAGGTTAGCCTGGAACTCAGTATATAGTCCAGGCTGGATCTGAATGTGCATCTATTCTTCCCTCTCAGCCTCCCAAGGGCAGGAATTACAGGCATGAATCACCGCTTAGGAGACCCCTTTTCCCTGAAGGCTAGATTCCAGTTCCCTAGGGTGAGATGGCTCTCATGGCCCTGTCCAGATTTAACAGCAGGTGAGTGTAATTGCAGCGAAGACAAAGCAAATCAGAACCCAACAAGTAGCTGCCAAGCGCCCCAACAGGCAGGCCAGAAAATAAAGCCGGGTGTGGTCCACCTCGACTTCAATCCTAGCACTCAGGAGGCAGAGGCCCGAGGATCTCTTTGAGTTCGAGGCTAACCTGGTCTACATAGCGAGTTTCAGGCCAGCCAAGAGCTACATTTTTTTGAGACTCTAAAAAAATGTAAATAAAGGGAGAGAAACGGAGAGGCGGGCGACGTCGGTAGAGAATGAAAGCGTAGTGTATGTGAGGAAGAGAAGAGATGCGGAAAGCAAGTGGCCAGGAGACGGAGTCGAGAAGGCCGCACCCGCCCGCTCTTGGCCCAAGTGTTACCGATTCTCCCCCACACTGAATCATTTCGGCACCGAGCGCCTCTCGCGACCACCCCGGGCCGAGGCCCTTCCTCCCGGGTGGGAGGTAAAACCTAGGGCCGGCATCCCCTGTAGCTAACCCCAAATGCAGAGAGGGAGGGCGGGAGCGAGCGGGAAGGGAGGGCGAGGGGAGGGATAGAGGGAGGGGCTGCGGTAGGAGGCAACCATGTGGTTCCAGCTCAATTTTTTTTTCCTCTCTTTTTCTCCACTCGGTTTTCTTTCCAAACAGGGAAAAGTGTTGCACGACGCGGTAGCGCCTTGCCGCCTGCCTTTTTCCTCCCTGACCTGGGCCAGGCTCCCGTCCCGCAAGAGCTGGTGGGGCCAGGGCTAGAAGCCCTCGGTGCCCCCGGAGCGCAGTGCGCAGGGAACCCGGGCGCGGGGACCTCCCGCACATGGCTGCAGCCCCCCGCGCGCACCCCGAGGCGCCGCGCCCTGCTCGCCGAAGGTCGGTCGGCCGTGCCGGGTTGTCCTGCAGCCGGGCAGCGCTGAGCCGGGAAGCGCCCGCGTCCGGGGATCGGCATGTCCCTCCTCTTCCTCTGGCTAGGTGAGTGTGTTGGGCAGGGCGGGAGTTTGGATGGCTCCGGGCTAGTCAGCCCGGGTGCCGGGGAGACTCGTCTTCTGCACCGTTGTCCCTGCAGCCGCGGAGTGCGGTAACCGGTCGGAGTGCGGTAACCGGTCGGTCCCTGCCTCCGCGCCACCCAGGAGCGCATCTGGCAGCGGAGGACCGCCCAGTCGGCCATCGAAATGTCTCACGCATCTGGGCCCTCCTGCCAGCTACGGGGTGGGGGCGTTTCCTGGTGGAGTTTGGCGGAGAACCGTTTGGTGTGGAGGGGACTTTTGAGCGCGTCGTTTGGTTTTAGGAGTATGGGGGTAAAGTGGAGAACTGGGGGAGGGAGGTTCATCCAGGGATTTCTGTGCCAGGTTCTGAGGGTCGGGGAGCCTTTTTGTTTCAAACAGGCGCCTCTGAGCGCTCAGATTGGAAACAGATGTGTTGGTAGGAGGGAGGGAGAGGGAGGAAAGGAAGGAGAAAAGAGAGAGAGAGAGAGAGGGAAACTGGGCAGGGCGCAAGAAGCACCCCAGAAGCCAGGTGGCCTCAGAAGGTGCGGGCCGAAAGCAAGCCCGGGAAGAATAGAAAGGAAAAACCGAGGAAGCAGAGAGAGCCGAGGAGAGGAGAGCGGGATGTGAAGAGCTCTGACGGAGGGCAGCCTGGGCAAAGGGAGTCTGAAGACGTGGTCAACCGAGAGAAAGGCAGACATTGCGCTCTGCTGAACCTGGCTCCTAGGCAGAAAGAGCTCTTCTGGGTGTTTCTTTTTGGGTGGGTGGCACCCAGGCCAAGTCTTCCGAGGCCTGGGATGGCCCAAGGCACAGGCTGGCATGCCTACACGCACTCAGGCACGTTTGCAGGCATAGGAGGGTTGTGTGAGGCAAGAGGCTAGAGGATTGTGAATATGTGAGGGACAGGGCAGGAAGGCAGCCGGACAGCTGAACAATAGTCAGGTGTGTTTCAAGAAGCACCAGATAGGGTCCACCTGGACACAAAACTCAACGTTAGCTGGAGTTCACAACATGGAAGAGCAGGCCACCTATGGTGGTCACCAGGCCATAGGAGAACTCTTGGGAGAATCAGTGGCTGTGAAGTGACCCGCCGGGTGACCATAAAGCCGCTTAGTATGTAGGGCTTCACTTCCTTGGCTCTCATGTAAGAAAATGAGGTGGTTCCCAGGGCCCGTCCAGGTGGGAGAGCCGCGGCACGACGACTTGGATGGGGCTGGAGCCTAGAAGAATCAGCGAACAAAAGTGAAGGAAAACTAATGAGCCACTTGGCATGGAGGTCAAAAGCTCTCCATCTTCTCCTGAAAACCGGCATACCAACTGGCATGTCTGTGTACCAGCCTAGGCTGGTGAGTGCCTCAGCTGTAGGAGGAGCGGAGCTGTTGCAAAGCAGGGAGGTGGAAAGGCCCCTTTCCAAACTCTCTGAGCTACTGGCCAATTATTGCAATACTAGCAATATCACCCCTCCTGATTCCCACCTCTAAGCTACCAATAACCTGATGTTCAGTAGATTCAAACCGCCTTATTAGAGGGTTGAACTCATGTTCAAGTCCTGGTTAGCCTGAGCAGTGCCTGTTAATTCCTCTGTTCTTCACACCAACCCTACCCGCTACCCATTAGGACTAATCTCTTTTTGAAGATGAATAACTTAGGGTGTACAGAGGTCAGATAACTCGGTCAAGGTCACAAGCTCATAATTAGCAGAGATGAGATTTGGGTATAGGCTAGGTGCAGAGTGGAGTGGTTTGTGCATAAATGGGCAGTTGACATCAGCTGGTGGGCCTGGATGTGACCCTCGATGATGGTCATCCTCTTGGTTTGTGAGAAAGAAAAATCAGACTAAGATGGACATCGAAAGATGTCATGGATTCTGCTTCTTTACTGAGCACTTACTAGGTGAACCCATTTCTCTGGTGACCCAGTAACCTGATTTCTTTCTTGGGTCCATCATTGTCATCACGACAAACTGAAAGACCAGGGAGAAAAGAAAGGATTGCTGACTTGGAATCTGCATAACTGAATCTTTATTTATACCTGTTCTTGAGCTTTTGCTATGTCTGGGCTGTTGACAGACAGATTCAGGCTCCTGATGTCCTGGGACTAAATTGCTTAAACTGTTCATGTAACTGTCAGCCATCAAAAGGGAGCAATATTGAAAGCATCCCCCTCTCCATAGATTATTCTGCATGGGTCAGGAGCCTACAGGAGTAGTTGGATTAGTCCTTTTTTGCAGAATGGCTTTGAGCCTGGTATGCTTGGAAACCTTTCAGCAAAGCCAGAATGAAAATCCACACTTGCCTGAATCCAAAAATATGCTGTTCTTTTGACCCTTTAAATGGGTATTTAAAAATAATTTTTTTAAATTTTATTTATTTCTGTATGTGTATGAATGTACTGTCTGCATGCAAGTTTGTGCACCCGTGTCGTGCAATGCCGCGGAGGTCAGAAGAGGGTCTCGGACTCCCCTGGAACTGGAGTTCTCCTGGAATTGGAGTTTCAGACGGTTCTCGGCTGCCATGTGGGTGCTGGGGATTGAACCTGGATCCTCTGTAAGAGCAGTCGGCGCTCTTAACCGCTAGGCCATCTCTCCAGCCCTTAAATGGGTATTTTTTTGTGCTGTTTCTGATCATGGATGGCTCCATTTGGAGCCTCTTTTTTTTTAATTATTTTTTTGTACATGAGTGTACTGTCTGCATGTAGGTTGGTGCACCCATGTTGTGCAATGCCTCGGAGGTCAGAGGAGGGTGTCTGATTCCCCTGGAACTGGAGTTAAAGATGGTTCTTAGCCACCACGTGGGTGCTGGGAATAGAACCCCGGTCCTCTGCAAGAGCGGTCACAGCTCTTAACGGCTGAGCCATCTCTCCAGCCCCTGGAGCCTCTTTCTATAGGGAATGCACAGTTTAGTAAGAGAGTTGGTAGGGCTGGGAGAGTTCACGGTCTGAACCAGGATGAGCCAGTTGACTCCTTGCTTTTTGGACCTGCTAGTGAGTGAGGCCAACTACCAGCCTCTCCTCCCCCCAACACACACCTTGATGGGAAGGAATAGCCAGCGCTCTCTAAGAAGCAGAAGGGGTGGGCCTCCCTCTGACACCACCTTGCCCCCCTCTTCTGCTGCTCAGGGCCTCATTCTGCCTTAATGTCTCCCCTGGCCTTGTAATAGCTCTCACTTGTGTCCAGCCTGACCCAGCATCCATCCTACATGCTGGGCTTTGTGATCCAGCTAACAGGAAGCAGAGCTGGATTGGAGTGGCAAGCTGTTTGGGTTCCAGCTCCATCTCTCTGTCTGTAAAATGGGCTTGGGGTGAAAGATCTTGAGTTACAAATTTCTATGACCTTCCCCCCCCCAAATTTTTAGTCATTCTCATTGCTTTTTGTTTATTTTTTTGTTATTTTTAAAAACGTAACTTTTTAGGTTAGCATGTAAAGCCTCTCTCTCTCTCTCTCTCTCTCTCTCTCTCTCTCTCTCTCTCTCTGTGTGTGTGTGTGTGTGTTTTGCTGGGGACCCAGCCCAGAACATGCTAGGCAAACACAACTGAGCTACAGCGGAAGCTCATGCCCAGCGCTTTTAGTACTAAGTATAAACACTTCATTCTGCCGGTACAGGAGAGGAGCTTGGCTCCTCACACAATGAGCTTTGAGAAAGGCTTTTGTGTCTAGTCCCCAGGTTTGTAGTACAATATCATATCTCAGTGGGATCCCGTGTCATTTCACCATCTTCCCACGTCATTTCACCATCTTCCCACATGAGTGACGATGGTCACATGATCCCAAAGGGTTCATGTCCTGCCCCATGTCTTATGCTGAGTTGAGCAACACATGAATATATTTCATCTAAGTACCTAATAATGATGAACCAACTGAACGCATTGTATTTAAGTACAGAATCAAAGATTGTCAGAACTAGGTGAAACTAAGCTACCTAAATCACTGGTTCTTAAAATTTTGAGCCCAGACCACTCTGAGAAACTAAGGAAAACCACAAACCCACTTTATCAGATTTTGCCAGAGACTGGGGCTCATTGACCCTGATAGCCTTCCTTGGAACCCAAGTTCATCCCTTATGTAAATGAACTCTTTGATTATGATTAAGAAGGAACCAATGTTAAGAGAGATTTAGCTAAAGTTATCCAGCTAGCTTAGTAGAAGTGTCAAGACTAGACCCCAAATTCCCTGATGTGTCCTATCACACATTCTTGAAACAGGAAATGTAGTTAAACTTCAAGATCACAGTTGTCCTTCCATTGTTTCAGTTAGATGAGCGAAATGCTAAGTAATTGGCATGGTTTTCATGTTGTGAAATTCCTTGAAAAATAGGGCAAATGTAACGTTTCAATTTAGCCATCACTGGGAATGCTGGAAACTTTCTGAAAGGCTGGCTGTGCTTGATGTAGTCAGAAAGTCAATTCATACTCAGAGTTCCAAAGTTATGTGGTTATGTGCATACAAAGAACAGGACCAGAAATCAGTGGTTCTTGTTCCTTCATAATGCTGTGTTATTCCAAGTACATCATACCCCCCCATCCTCAGTTTCCTTCTCTGTAAAACAGGATTAGACTAGATAGTTCTAGTTTTCCGACTCTGCTACCATTCTCTAGGGTTTTGAATTCTCGTCAGGCTGTAGTTTTGCTACTATAATTGCTTACTTTTTTCAGGTGCTGCCCACTTGTAACATTGTTGGCAGGTGATTACAAGCCCAGGAGAGCCATCTAAGATGAACAAGGCAGGAGTGACTTGCATCCCAGACCTGCCCTGGGCTCTGTGAACCAGAGAGGCTTTCAAGGCCACGGTGATAACCAGATCCATAAGTCCAGGGAGTTCACGTCTGAAATCCTTAGCCAAAGGACTTGGACCTAAGCAGTTGCCTACTTCTACATTAATTTTTTTTTTACATTTATTTGTGTGTAGGAGGAGGCGTGGGCCACAGTACGGATGTAGAAGTCCTAAGTCAGTCTACAGAAGTCTGCTTTCCCTTTCCACCACATGGGTTCCAGGGATAAACCTAAAGTCATAAGGCTTAGTGTCAAGTGCCTTTGCCCACTTGATGGCCCTGTTTTTCTTTTCTTTTTAAAATTAATTCATGCCGGGCGTGGTGGTGCAAGCTTTTAATCCCAGCACTTGGGAGGCAGATGCAGGAGGATCTCTGGGAGTTCAAGGCCAGCCTGGTCTACAAAGTGAGTTCTAGGACAGCTGGAGCTACAGGAAGACCCTGTCTCAAAAAGACAAAAAAAAATAATGATTTACAAATAATAAAATATACCTATTAAGGGTATGGCTTGATGAATTCCATGAATGGATTTGAATTTGTGTTTGGGGTTTGCATTTTGAATTGTATGTTATTAGCCTACTTATAATAAATACTCTGACAGAGAATTGTGTTAGTAGGAATATTACCATGACAGTAAATTTCTAACATGTTTTGGTGGCTGTCTGAGACAGGGTTTTTCTTACTCTGTTGCTCAGTCTAGCCTCAAACTTGCAACAATTCTTTTGTTTCAGCTTCACAAGTGCTGGGGTTACAGATGTGTAGAACTGCACCTTTTCAATTGCTAACATTTGTACAAGGTTTAGCAGCTTATAAAGTGTCAGAAATAAGAGAAGAGGTGGCAGTTGGTGGCTTGGTTTGGGAAAGGAGCTGACATAAAACTACCCTTCAGGAATGAGCTTTATTAGGAGAGAGAGACTGTCCTCCCCACCAGGGTTGCTATGGTCTGGCCTTGTGGTAGAAGAGCATTAGAAAGGGATAGTACAGTATGTCAGAGACAACAAGATGGTGCCTTAAAGGGAAAGAGAGCCTCCTTCATGTGGAGGAATAAATTAAAGTAAAAGAGAGACAGGCAGCATGGACAGAATGATGGGGGATGCAGACATATCTGCCCAACAAAGGCAAATACCTGACTTTTATAACCTTTCAGCAAATGGCGCAAAGCTTCACACCACATGATTTAGTTTGGGGTAGCCCACATAACAAGGAGTATGGAGGGGCCAGGTACTGGGCAGACCCATAAATTAGGGACTGTAAAACCCCAGCAGCATAAGCTTCTCTGTCAGAGAGAGGGAGAGGGAGACAGACAGACAGACAGACAGAAACACAGTAACTGGGGGGGGGGGGCATGGCCTGAATGCTTCAGGCTGTGTGATCTGGCCATTTAGAGTGACTGATGTCTTAAAGGGACAGGTCCATGATTTAGCACAAAGTGCACTAGCATGCCTTATATCATCCTCAAGTTGTTCTTCCATAGTAAATGTCATTATTACTCTATTCTACAAATAAATAAACTGAGGTTCTGAAAAGTAAGGTGAACTTATCAAGAATGCACTGTTGGGAACTTCCCAGCTGGAATGCTAACCACACACTGGGGATTCCCAAGACCATGAGCTTCCCCTTTTACCAGGAGACACATGGCTGTTCTACAGTGTTCACAAATGTTTGTTTGGATTACCAGCTGTTGTTCATACGTGAGTTCACGCATATACCCTGCATCCATCCCTCTGTTGTCTCTTCCTAACTAGTCAGAGACTAGTTAGGTTGCTGCCCTCAAGGTTCTTGACAAGGTGGTGTGCCTTGCTTTGGGGTCAGACACAAGGGCCTTCTGTATTAGTTCAAGGTCTTGCGGCTGTAGATGGTGACAATTTGGAGACTGGATGACATGTATATTTCGTTTTCTAGTTAAGTTTCTGTTGTTAGCAGTTCTGACTTCCTTGTATCCTAAAGGAAGAATACAGACTGAACTCCCCTCTCTCCAAAAAGGTTCAGGTTCCTCGAATTTCCCACTGTCTGGATTCTGAAAACATAAAAGTTTATTTCCTTTGGCACCCTACAGACCAAAATGGGGAAGAATGCTAAAAAGGAACCATTATTTTGTGGGTGGCAGTTGTTGGATCAGTGTGTGTATAGCCTCAGCCAAAGTCTGGCTGTGATAAGGCCGAAATCTGCTTTGTCTCAGAAGGTTGGGAAGAAAGCTGGTTTCCTTTGGATCCCGACTGAGAGGAGAAAATGGGCGTCTCTCCTCAGAATGTTCCTCAGTGGGTAGAGGCTTTTCTAAAGAGGCAGCAGAGGGGGTGTGGAGAAGTCAGGTCACGAAAGAAGAAGAGGCAGATGGAGGGAGCAGGAAGAAGAGGGGGAGGTGGAGAATTGGGGGAAGGGGGAGGGGAAGGAAGGCTTAGAGTAAAACCTAAGCTAAACTGACCTGGTATCCAGAGGGCTGTTATATGGAATGGTCCTCTCTGGTGCTTTCTGTGTCCAGTATGGCAGCGGCAACTCACCAATCTCCATTTAGCATCTTTAGCTCTCTAGTTTAGCCTTCACATCCCCTTCATTCATAATCTCACCTTCACCAAACAATTACAGAGACAAGTACCATCCCCAAGCCAGGCTCTGAGATTCCAATACTGTGGAAGGCCAGCTTCTACCACCCAGGCTCTGAGCAGTCAGGGAGACATCCCAAACCAGGGCTTGCACACGTGTAGAGCAAACCTGAGGAAGTCGTGGACCACTAGGAGTTCTTGGGTGGGAGGCAAGGGTCCTCCCTGCATCTTCAGGGACCGATTTGGGTCCCTCACAACACTTCCACATTAGCGAGGTGGATGCTAAGAAAGCAGCTGGCAGGCTGGTGGGTCACCCCAGCAGCATCTGAAAGGCTGGATTAATCAGTGCACCCTTGGCATCCTGCCAGGTGCTTCCTGGAGGGACGGACTCTCCCAGCATCCCTGGTGTCCTTGTTTTTCATTCTTCATCACAGCCTGTCACTTCCATTGCGTCATCTCACATATGATCCTATCAGTGACTTTAGATATATTCATTAAGAATGGTGGTTTCCTCACCATTGTATATGGTTTTCTTTTACCTGTAAAACAAATAGAATTAAGCCAAGAAACAATTTTCTGTTCCAAAAGAAATCCACTATACAGAACAGAGACTTGGCTCTTGATATACCCTGATTTCTGTTCTGGGTGATGGAAGAGGGGGTGGGGCATTGGAGAGAAATCAAATCCCTAAAAGGGAGATTGTTTTGTGACTTCATTGTTTAAATTTAGGCTTGGGTTTGAGGGGATCGCTCAGACTCCAGCAGTACGCCTTCTAACCCGACCCCTGTCACTTTGTATTACTTCCAACAACAGTTCCAATTTTTGCAATCACTCTTCAAGGGAAGAGAAGGGGAAGGCACATAAGGCTTCTGTGTGGACCAGCTATGGAACAGCCACTGTTAAGAACGAGGTCCCCCGGGGTCCCAGACCCTGGCTTCATGCTGGCTGGCCCGCTTCATAATTGCATGAGTTTGGGCAAATGACTTCACCTCCTTAACCTCCATTTTCACAACAATCGCTGCACATAATGACAATGTCAGCACATTTCTCATGAAAACTAAACGTAGTAATGCATTCTGAGGTTTTGCTCCCTGCTTACTACGTAATAAGCAGTTATTGAATGTCTGTTGTTGTTATCGAGAGTATCAGTCCACGGTGTGTTTGGTGGGCCTGCTTGAAGTCAGCTGACGCCAGGCCCTCTGGACTAGAGCACTGCTGTTTCCTAACCCTGCTGGCAGGTTCCTTAATGTCCTTTGGGGAATATCATTCTGCTCCAAGACCTGACAAGGCTCATAGACCCATCTGTGCCCCATCTGTCTGCAGCTTCTCTGGGAGGGAGGGTAACTTTTTGTGTTACGTAGCTGTGGGTGAGAGTCCCCTTCCTTAGCTGCTTATAGCATATTGTTTAGAGGTTGTCACAGCTATAGCACAGCCTGTGGACCTTCTTTTCCCATTCCTCTCTATGCTGTGCTATGAAATGCCTATCAACTTGGAGCACTCCTGCTTGGGCAAACTACTAATTGATTCATTTCTATTTTCGTGGATCCAGTAATGCTTTATTGAGAACTGCTATCACTATGCATCGGGATAAGGAGTCTCATGTGGATAATTTCCTGTAACTTTACAACAACCTGTGAGGATGTTATTCTTTTACAGGTTATAAAAGTGACACATGAGAGATTGGGTAGTCTACACTGTAGAGCTTGCGTGTAGATCATGGCAGTTTATCTTCTGCTTTGGTGTTGATACAGGAGGACAAGAGGTAGGGCTGGGGGAGATGGCCCTATGGGTAAAGTGCTTGTTGTGAAAGCGTGAGGACCTGGGTTCAGATCCCCAGAACCCATGTAAAAGCTGGGCTTAGCAGTGTGCATCTTTAACCCAAGTGCTGGGGAGAGGGAGACAAGGGGATGCTCTAGCCAACTAGCCCAGACAGCGAGCTCAAGGTTCACTGACAAGGGGATGCTCCAGCCAACTAGCCCAGACAGTGAGCTCAAGGTTCACTGAAAGACCCTGTCTCAGAAATCAAGGTAGAAAGTGATAGAGGAAGGAGCTGGACAGATGGATGGTTCAGCAGTTAAAAGCACTGGCTACTCTTGCAGAAAACCTGGGTTTGATTCCCAGCACCCACATGGTGGTTAACAACTGTCTGTAACTCCAGTTCCAGGGGAATCCAACACCCTCCATAGGCATTGCACAACATGTGTGTACTTACACACATGCAGGTAATACGTTCATATACATAAAATAAAAATAAAAAAAGAAAGTGATAGAGGAAGAAGTCACCTGAGGGTTGATGTCTAGCCTCCATACCACTTGCATACACCACATACACACACACACACACACACACACACGTGTGCGTGTACACACACACATACACACACTCACTTACACAAACATAATAGACACATGCCACACAATGACAACAGTGTTCTCAGGAATGTTTACTAGGTGGTGTTGTCCTTGTTCAAACATCATGCATACCTATACAAATACTGCCATTGAATGCTTGGCCCCATCATTGACTAGATCTTTACATGGCACATGACTGGGTGATACACAGACAGAGGTCATGTCAGGGACTGTCCTCACACTTAGCCACAAAGTTCCCGTGTTCTTAGGGAGTCATGTCCTGGCCCAAATTAGACTCTGAAGTCTAACACCCAGATCCAAGATGTGTTGAATCAAATTTCCTTTTTAAGTTTGGGAAGACAGGATAACCTCAGGGTGAGAAGAAAAACCTGGTTTTTCCACTGACCCAAACAACAGTGTGATTTTTGTCTCCACAAAAACAACTAGGCTTGTGTCCCAGATTCCTGCAGGCCTAGGAGGCCCACTCAGCACACATTATGGATCCTGGCTGGTGGAGTCTGGGTTATTCTTCAGAGACCTGGTCCCCATCTGCTTTCCTCTGAGAGTTCTATCCATCCCTCAGCCTGCAACCAATAGGCAGGGGTAGCAGGTGAGGAGAGGATAGGAACCCGACCACCTCAGCTCCATTGCCTTACGCCCTGAAGCCTCCTGGTCCCTGAGGTATGTAAATGACTCTTCCCCACACCCTGCCACTGTAGTTTGACCTTCCTCCTGTTCCTTCTCTCTCCAAACCCCAGGTAGCCCTCCCTTAGGCCTAGGGAGTGGGAAGGGAGGGACAATAAAGACTAGGAGGGATCTGCCCTTCTTTCTTTTTTTTTTTTTTTATTTCAATAGATATTTTATTGAATTTTTGTGCATTTCATATGATACATTTTAATCATATTCAGTGCCCCCTTCTATCTGCACTCCCCCATAGCTTGCCCACAGGGTTTCATCCATTTTTTCATATATGTTAAAACCTATCAAGTCTGCCCTTCTTTCAGCCCGTCTCCCTCTCCGAATGCACATCCCGTTGCTGCTGCAGGGTACCCACTCCTGAAAGGCTTTGCTGTCTGTCAGCTGGCCCCAAGCTCCCAGTGCCACTTTGTCTTGGGGCCCACACGTTGCTCATGGAGACTTTTTCCTTGAGAATCTTCTAGTCCCCTATACATTGCCTTGCTACAGACCTGCTCCGTCCTGGCTTACATGGCCTCATCTGCAAAGCCTTGGAGAGCTCTGTACCTGCCTCACCTGTTCACACCTTTCTTAGTTTTTTCCTTTTTTTGGTATTTTTTTTGCATATTTGAGGCAGGGTCTCCCTTTTAGTACCTGCTGTCCTGGAGCTCCCTCTGTAGATCAGGCTGGCCTTGAACTCACAGAGATCCACCCACCTCTGCCTCCCGAGTGAGTGCTGGGATTAAAGGCGTGCCCCACGCCCTGCTCACTCCTTTCTAACAGTTCACTTCACTTCACGTTATGGTAGCTTTGGGGATCTTTTCTCTGTGGTCACATGCTGAACAGCTGGCTAGGTAGGTACTTGGAGGTGAATGGAACTGGAACAAAGGAAAATATTCATGAATATGAAAAGCTTATAGAAGTCTGGGACGTTTTCTCTCCCTGGAGTCCCTTAAGTGGGGAGTTCTTTATCTTCAAAAAGGCTCAAAAGAGGAAATGGTAATTAATGAAGGCACTGAGCAAAGATGTTAGGAACCTTTGTGCATTGAAGCCTCAAGGTCAAGGCCCTAGCATCCATGGATCCCTCAGAGCACTCCAGACAACACTGACTCAGGGATGGAAGAGTTAGAGCTGTGCTGGAGGAGGATGGGGAAGAGGGTTGGTGATGGGGGGAGGTTGATGATGGGGGGAGGGTTGGTGATGGGGGGAGAGTTGGTGCCAAACCCTTCGCAGCCTACTTGTCACTGGAGCAGGGAGCAGTTCCATCCTTCCAAACTTTGGCAGTTTATTTCCATTTAATAATTTTCAGGGCATGTAGCTTTTCCTTCCTGCCCTGTCCTGCACTTCACCCTCCTTAGGAGGCAAGGCCAGCCCAGAAATGCTGACTGGCTCCTGCACTGTCCTTTCTAGGTCCTCTGAGCTGAGTGGCAAAAGATTGGGCTCATGGTCAGTTCTGGGACTCCTTCCCCAGTGCATGGAGCATAGGGCCGTTTTCCTCACTTCTCTCTCTCTCTCTCTCTCTCTCTCTCTGTGTGTGTGTGTGTGTGTGTAGGGGTGCTTGCTCCCCTTTATGTACATGTGGAGACCAGAAGTTGACATTGGATCCCTTCCTGGCACTCTCTACCTTATTTTTTGAGTCAGGGTCTCGTCAGGGAAGCTGGTTTGGGCTAGACTAGCTGACTATTTGGCCTCCCCATCCATCTGTCCCCCAATGCTGGGCTCACAGATGCCTGGCTCTTATGAGGCTGATGGGGATGCCCACTCGGATCCTCATCCCCCTAGCCCGCTTTCTGTCTTTGCCTCTCCCTCTTCTGCCTTGGTGGGTCCTCCTCAGTTACCACAACCCTACCAGGGATTCACTGAGGCCGAGTGAGCAGAAGAAACACAAGTCAGCTAGTGATCACCAAAAACTTGGGGGGGGGTGACTTCAAGGATGGAACACACACACACACACACACACACAAATGGAATGCACACATTCCCTCATTGGCATATATAGTCTTCATGAGAACTCTGTGTCAGATACTGCCAGCATCCATTCTGCAGATAAAGATCAGTAAGGCCAAGCAGTTTTCCTGATCTAACACAGTTAGTAGTGGAATCCAAATAAGAAGTACTATCTCCTTGCTGCAAATCATTGCTGGTCCCCCTGCCTCACGAGGCCGTGGGTCCTGCTTAGGAGTAGCAGCTCCTCCATCTTCTGTCTCCCTCCATCCCAGCTCATCAGGCAGGCATTCAGGGAGCTTCCTTTGCAAGCCAGCTGCCAGCTGCTTCTTCCACTGGGAAGCCTTCCTGTTTAGCAGGTACAGTTCCCAGCTACCCCAGAGTGCTCAGGCCTGAGGGGTTTCTCAGGAGGTGGACAGTGTGGACGAAGCCATCTGTCCATTATCCCCGTGTCTCACCACTCAGACAAGCAGCAGTAGTTTTCCAGGAGAGCCTGATAGAAATGCAGACCCACAGTGCCTCCCTCACCAGAAAAATGCATTTAAATAAGATCTCCATGAGATTAAAAACAAAAACACAATTGAGAGCCTTTGGACAAGGTTTACAGCACCTAGGATGGACATTCAGGACTTGGAGATTCACATCTAGATTATGTGAACAAGCAGGGGTGTTGCAGCGGCCACAAAACCAAGACTTAAATCTACAAACAGAAGGGAAATAATTAGAGTCCCCCATTTGACCCAGTTGGATGGGAAGCTTTTGTATTGTGGGCTGTGAAGTGAACAGTGCTTGAGCTCTTCTGCCCTGCTGTATTTGGTCCATGCCTCTGATGACCCTCACCTTAAAAGCATATGATCTTCTAAGGCTGTTGCAGGTCCTTGGTCCCCAGGCCTGGGCTACTGGACTGGGTAGAGGATGGAACATCACTGCTAACTGCAGATGAGCCGATTTGTATGGCAGGCTTATGGCTAGGGCTCAGAGCTGGGAAGAAAAGGATTGGGGGTTGGGGGAAAAGCACTCATAGGAGCCATGCTTGCAAGTATTGGGCCCCAAGTAGTTACTGATGGAATAAAGAGACTGTCAGGAAGCTAGCTATGCCTACACCTGCCCCTCTTTGCTGTTTGTCTGGCTCTATCATCACAAGAAACCTGTCGACTGTGACCCCAGGCCTTTCCCCAGGATGATTACCTACCTAACAGAGGTAATGGAATCTGATCCTGAGTGAAAGACTTCAACAACTTCTCAGAAGAAACCTAGCTCAGAACAGCTGTTCAGGTCTTCCAAATGTGTGGAAGGTGTTTTCTTCTGTTAATCTTTTTTTTTTTAATTTAACATTCATTTATTTATTGTGTATATATGTAGGGAGTGGAATACTATAGAGAGCATGTGAAGTCCAAGGATAACTTCTGGAAGTTGGTTCTCCTTCCTCCATGTGAGTCCTGGGGATTGAACTCAGGTCATCAGGCTTTTCAGCAGGTGCCTTTACCTATTGAACCACTTTACCCACTAGCGGCTGCTCTTTATTTTATTTATTTATTTATATATTTATTTATTTATTTTTTAACTTTGAAGTTGACAATCAGATGCTAAAATAAAAGCACTAAACAAGGAGGGAAAAGACATTTGTGTTTCTGGTATTCCTGAGCCGACTTGAACTAAAACAAGCAATAACCCACATTTGTCAACTTTCTTTGTTCTAAGTCACATGGCCAGTGGGCAGCTGGAAAGGAGGACTGTCCAGGGGAGGGGATGCCAGGCAGGCCTGGAGATGGATGTGTTTGTCACTCAGTCAGAAATGTTTCAGACCCAGCTGATCTCTGCAGTGATATGAATCCTGCCCTGACACCACAAAATCAAACTGTCACTTTCTTTTTTCTTTTTTTTATTTTATTTATTTTGTATGTGTATGAATGTACTGTCTGCATGTAGGTTTGTGCACCCGTGTCGTGCAATTCAGCAGAGGTCAGAAGAGGGTGTCAGATTCCCCTGGAACTGGAGTTAAAGACGGTTCTCAGCCACCATGTGGGTGCTGGGGATCAAACCCGGGTCCTCTGCAAGAGCAGTCGGCACTCTTAACCGCTAGGCCATCTCTCCAGCCCCCAAACTGTCACTTTCTCGGATATCTCTGACCTAGGTTTGGTCGTTAGGACATTTTTTCCCTGCATGTTGGTTCCTTTTGTCTGGAGGTAGATCTTATGAGAGGATAAATAGTTCAATCAGGGAGCAAACCCCTTTGTTTGTTCCTGTGGGTGGGGGTGGGACCCCAGGAGCCCAAGACGCTGCTCATCGCAGAGCTGTCAGGGGACCAGGTCAACAGGGGAAAGTGGTGAGCGAAGTCCGACAGGGTGTGCGCTGCTTCCATCTTTTGTCAGTGCGACATAAACCTGGACAAACCTAGAAGAGAGAATTTCAATTGAGGGACTTCCCCCACCAGACTGTCCTGCAGGCAGGTCTGGGGGAATTTTCTTGATTGCTAAATTGATGTGGGAGGGCCCAGCCCACTGTGAGTAGTGCCATCCCTGGTCCTGGGTTGTATAAGAAAAGTATCTGAGCAAGGCAGGGGCAGCCAGCCAGTAGGCAGCCTTCCTCCATTGGTGTCTACTACAGGCTCCTGCCTTGAGTTTCTGCGTTGGCTTCCCTTGTGGATGGACTGTTACCTGGTTAAGGGTACATGAAATAAATCCTTTTTTCCCCAAGTTGCTTTTAGCCATGGTATTTTGTCACAGCAATGACACTACACTAGGACAGGGTAGAATTTGATACTAAAATGTTTGTAATAGATGGAAGAGGGAATAGGAGTTTTCCAAAAGGATGTTGATTAAATGGAAGCTCTTTACCTACAGTGAAGCAAGACTCTGTGCAGGCAGAGGAAAGCAAGTCTCATGAGGGCTCTGAACCAGGGGAGGACAGGGGTTGGTGTGGGAGGCTGTTGTGCCATCCTGGTCTGTCTCACTCTGGAAGTAGCGGGCATTTGTAGTTTACAGATTGGCAGGTATATCAGGCAGGGTTTTGAAGTGACAGTGAATGCTGTGGTTGAGGTGTGGTTTGTCCCCCAAGGTTTCCTTGGTCCTGTGTGTGGTGATGTTTAGAGCTAGCAGAATGGGTGCTGCCTTGGAAGAAATGAAGGGAGTCATCCAAGAACCCTGCTAGTTTACACAGTGGTGTCTTGCTCTGACAATGGCCCTGACCCCCAAATTTCCCACTTCCTGGCTCACTACGTGATCCTTTCTTGCCTGCCACCTGTCATGATGCCGCCTGCCATGATTCCACCTGCCATGGGACTATTAACAGGCCAAACAGGGAGCTGCCCAAACTTTCAGGCTATTCATTTATAAAAACAAAACAAGAGGGGCTGGAGAGATAGCCCAAGATAAGAGCGCCAACTGCTCTTGCAGAGGACCCGGGTTCAATCCCCAGCACCCACCTGGTGGCTGAGAACTGTCTGTAACTCCAATTCCAGGAGGACTTCAGTTCTAGGGGAATCCAACACCCTCTTCTGACCTCTGCGGCATTGCACGACACGGGTGCACAGAGCTGCATGCAGACAGTACATTCATACACATAGAAAATAAATAAATAAAAAACCAAGAAAAAAACCCAAAAAATGTAATTTATAAATTACTTAAAGTTATTATTTGTTACAGCAATGGAAACTGACGAGCCAGAGGGTACTCGCTGTGGGTCTCTACTTTCTTGCAAAAGGCAGAAAGACTAGAAGGGAGAACTGCTAGGTCCACTTTCCACCCTGCATTGCAGAACCCTGGAATATTTCTCTGTGGGAGAACTGCAAACCCATGGCTTGTTCTTTCCACTCCATGTGAGAGCTGAGGCTCTTGCTGCTGAGGCTTGAGCACACGCAGTCCCTCTCACCGCTCACAGCCCTGTTCCCTGCATGTCTGCAGCTTCCCTGCCCCTGTGCTACCTCTGCCCTCAGTGACTGGTTCCCTTTATTATGAACAGAACCCAACATCTCCCAGGCCTCTTCCCCTGTGCAGTGTGATCCAGCTCAGACCTCTGCCCCAAGAGATGCCCTGGGTTGGGTCTTTGTCCCCCACCCCCGCCACTCCCTGCTTCAAGGAAAGTTCTTCCCCAGATCATTGCAGCGCTGGCTCTCTGCCTTTCAGGTTTCAGGACGAATGTTGCTTCATTGAGACCTTCCCTGAGCTCCGTCTGCAACCTAACCAGAACCCCCGCCTGGGCAGACCTCATTCTGTCACGAAACCCTGTTCATATTTTTCTCACAGTTACCATACTCTCAAATATCTGTTTTCACCTTATTTACATCTGCTGTGGGCCCTTTAGGCTGCTGTGATAAATATCCATAGACTAGTAGCCCATAAACAACAGAAACCTGTTTTCTCACAGATCAAGGTCCAGGCAGGTTCAGTGTCTGCTGAGGGCTGTCGTGAGGGATGCCAACTGCTGTTGCAGCACTGTGCGTCCCCTCAGGACATAATTACCTTCGAAGGGCCTTGCCCAAAACCATCACATGGAGGGCTGAGTTTTCAACATGAGAACTTTAGTTGGGAGGGGGAGCCTCACACACATCCATCTATGTCAGTACACTTGTCTATCACCAGTTTCTTCCAGAGCCTGGACTTTGACTTCATCATTTCCTGGTATCCCTGAGCTTAGAGAAGTGCCTGACAGAGATAGCCCGTACCTAAATGATGGGACCATTTACACTCTTGTATGTGTGACTCATAGCAACAGAGACATTTCCAAAATGAAGAGCTCCTAATGTGCATGATTTCATTTAATCCTCATGGCCTATCTATCAAGTACATACTATTAGGTCCCATGCGACTGGTGAAAATGCTGGGTGTTACAGAGGTTTAGACTTTGAGAAGGTAACTAGCTGGTGAGTAAGCAACTCTGTCAGGACAGGAATTGAAGCAGTTTGACTTCTGCCATAAGCTAATATGCTATTTGGCTTCCTCTGTTTTGTGTTTTTCTAACAAAATACCTGAGGCTGGGTAACTTGCAAATAAAGAAAGGTTTATTTGGCTCCTGAGTCTGGTGGCTGGAACATCTAAACAGCACAGCACCAGCATCTCGGCCAGCGGCCAGCGGCCTCTGGCTGCGTCACAGCATGGTGGTGACGTGGGAAGGGAAGGGACAGTGCAGAAGGGGCATGTTGCAAACAAGGAAGCAAGAGAGGTTCAGGGAGGTGTCAGGCTCACTCTTTTTTTTGTTTTTTTTTCTCTTTTCTAGACAGGGTCTCCCTGTAGCCCCAGCTAGCCTGGAACTCTCTCTGTGAACCAGGCTGGCCTTGAACTCACAAAGATCCGCCTGCCTCTGCCTCCCAAGTGCTAGGATTAAAGGCGTGCGCGACCACGCCCGGCCAGGCTCACTCTTTTTATAGCAAGCCTTGAGACTTCTGAAGACACTCCAAGGAGAAAGAAGACTTAAGCACCTCCCACTAAACCCCACTTCACAAAGGGCCACAGGTGACCAAGCCACATGAGGACTAAGCTTCGAGCACAAGACCTGTTAGGGAACCAACTACATCCAGACTGTAGCAGGTTCAGGCTGTCCAAGGCAGTGCTTCTGACTCTGGGCATTTGCCTGGTGTCTTGCTAAACATAAACTCTGGTTTACTAAATCTCAGGTTGTCCCCGAGGGTCTGCATTTCCGAAAGGTTTCCAGCCAACATTGCTGGTGCAGTGAAAACATCAGAAAAGACAGACAGCAGACGAGGAGAGAAACCAAGAAGTTAGCTGGGAAGTTGGCTGGGCTCCCTACATCACATTGCCATTTAGTGGTCGTGGTTAATAGACTTGGGACTGCAGACCTGGGTCCTGGTTCCCAGTTCCCAGAACACCCCAGCAAACCCAAGAGTTTTGAAGCACACCTGTATTTTGAAGACTATTCACAGAAACATAGTTACCTGGACTAGAAAAGTACAGAGGCCCAACACTGGTCTCCACTCCAGGTACTCTTGGTACTTGGTCGTCCTTGGGGCTTCCCATCTTAAAGCATATCAGTGGGATTTTTTTTTTTTTGCTTTTATTTTCTTTTGTGTGTGTTTATATGGGTATGTGTGATTACATGTCTGTGAGTGCAGGCCAGTATGTGTCACCATGTGCATGTGGAGGTCATGGGACAACAACTCCCAGGAGCCCATTCTTTCCTGACATCTTGTTGGATCCAGAAACTGAACTGAGGTCATTAGGCCTGCACGCCAGTCCCTCACCCCGTCTCACTGCTCTCCACCCGCCGAGCAGTCTCCCTGCTCCACGTCAGTTCTTTCTTTAGGGTGAGTGGATCCCCCAGGATGTGCACAACTCCTTTGATATCAATACTGAGTAGCTCCATGTGGCCTTCAGAGGACCCGTGCCCTCTCTCTGCTGCGTGCAAAAGAAGGTATTGTGGGCCAGGTATGGTAGTGCAGCACTGAGGAGGCAGAGGCAGGCAGATCTCTGTGAGTTAAAGGCCAACCTGGTCTACATAGTGAGTTCTAGGCCAGCCAGGGATACATAATCAGAAGACCCTGTCTCTCTCTCTCTCTCAAAAAAAAAAAAAAAAAAAAAAGCTGCTGGGCGTGGTGGCACATGCCCATAATCCCAGCACTTGGGAGGCAGAGTTCAAGGCCAGCCTGGTCTACAGGGAGAGTTCCAGGACAGCTGGGGCTAGGGAGACCCTGTCTCGAAAAGATTAAAAAAAAAAAAAAAAAAAAAGGGAAGGTCTGATTCTGGCCACCCAGTTCATGCGGCTGCCGTGGGTTTGCTGTACAGTGTTGGTTACAAGTGTCCACTCGCTGTGCAGCCCCCCACCCTTTCCCTTCTTGACACAGGTTAAATCTAGACTTGCTGGAAACTTTTCCAAGACCTTGTGCCCATCAGGGACAAAATCCTCCGTCCTCCATTCGATCATAAAACAGGAAGGAACTCAGGACTTGCAAAGAGCCCTTCCCGAGACAGCTCTCAGCCTGAGGGATGACTCTCTTCAGAGGGGAGTGTCCTTTCCTGGCACGTTAAGGGCCGTCTCTCACACAGAGAGAGACTTCCAGCATTTATCTTTGATAGCTCTGTGCTGGCCCTGTTCATGCACACGTCACTTCATGCAATACCACTGTTCCCTGAAGCGTTCAGTACTCGTCACCCTTTATCAGACATGGAAACTCAGAGTGGACTAAGTAACCTGCCCAGTGACAAAGGCCAGCAGGCTTCAGAGGCATCATTCTTGCTATTGCATTACAGCCACACCCTCCTCTGAAAGCCTTTTGAATAGTTGAAGAAAGTCCTTTCATGTGTGTCTCTCATTCTGCATCTCTTGTTCTCCTTTAAATGTTTCTCCCTGGTCATCACCATCATACAGCTAAGCATCATTAATTGAGGTCATGTTAGGTGCCAGGCACCCAATGTGTAGACTGTGTTAATGCCCATCACAATTCTGAAATAACTTCATTTTACAGAGGGGCGACCTGGTGAAACACAGAGGTCATTTGTCCAGGGGCAGTCAGTTAGTGAATGTTGGAAAGCTGGGCTTGAGCTTGTGTCTCTGTGACTGAAGATGAGAAGAGCACTCAAGTGAAGGGATGACAGAGAGGCAGCGGGAATCCACAGAGAGAATGCAAACTTGGATGCCTCCTGTTTGAACATTTTATCATGTTGGCCTGTTTGGCCTCCTTTAGAGAGTGGCTTAGCACCAATAATACTTCTTCCCAGGAGCTTAACGTGCAGGACCTACACCAGAGTTACTGAGGATATTGCTCTGTGAAGGACATTTGATTCTAAGTCAAAGTCATTTTTTATTTAAAAACAGTTTAGTTGAGATGTAATAGGTGTATGATAATCCTCATGTGTGCATGCATGTCTGTCTCTGATCCTGGTAGACTGAGGCTCAGCTGTAGTCCAGATTGAGCAGCCCCTTTTGGCCAGTCTGTTTGGTGGCTTTCTATTTTATTTTCACCTCAAGGCCAGAGGCCATATTTCTAGTCATGCTCGGCTTCTCGGGATCCCCATGAACTCTCCCTCTGAGTTCAAGAATAAATTTACCGTCAAATTCCTGGGATTGAAAGGTTAAGGAAAATGTAACCAATGCCAGGATTGGAGGAGGCCAGAGGTTCTGCTCAGACTTTTCAGGATCTCTGATTCAGGAAAGATAAGACGACCCACCCACCAGGGCCTCCTAAAAGATACACAGGTGACAGGGTGTTGTAGCACTTACCCTGGGGAGACACCAACAAATGTCTGTACAGCACAGATAAGTCATCAATGGCAGACCAAAGGAGTTCTTCATGCAAGTCCAGCTTAGTGAACCAGTGAGTGTATACAGGCTCGACTACTGGAGCCCGGGTGAAGGGTTACTTAAAGCTGGGTGTGAAGATGACCCCCACATGGATACATCACTGGAAAATCCCACCCCATGGTGATGATGGCTTCCTGGAAGTAGCACACACAGAGTCTCCATCTTCAGTTAACCTTCACTCCATGAACTCTAGCACCTCTGGAGACTGTGCACAGCTGAGATGGAATTGGATGCAGCTGAGTAGAGGAACACCTGAAGTGTGTGGCTGGGAGCTCAGATGAGGGTTTCGTACTGTCTCCCCCCTCCCTTCTATAAGGGGATGTTCATAGGCCCAATCTTGTGAGGACCACCATAGTTCCTCTGATTAAGATAGAAGGAGCTGTGCTGTGCCCACAAGGGAGAGCTCGGGGGGGGGGGGGCGATGTCAACTTCCCACCCTCCCATCTGCCCATTTCCTTCATCTCAAAGGCCAGATTTGCACTGTACCTAAAGGAACTAAAATACATTAAAGGATTTTATAGCAGGGGTCTGAATTCAAAGACTGGGCTTGCTCTAAGACAGCCTAAATGGTCTGAATACCATCTTTACCCTAAGGGCTCCCTCACTGTCCTCTGTCAAAAGAATCTGTCCAGATTGCCATACACCTTTAGACCAGCATTTCAAACACAAGTATTCACACACATGGCTTTTTGCACCTCTGGGCAGTAAGCGCTCTGAAGCCGAGTTGCTGATCTGATTTCTCTTTGCATCCCCACAGTGCCGAGCACTTAGTGTTCAGTGGAGACTTATGGAAAAGTAAATGACCCATTTGTCCTCAGCCTCAGGGAAGGGCTTGAGCAGAGGGCAGTACTATCTCAGGGTCTCACAAACTTGCCACATATGAAGTATCTGGCCATGATGCCCAACACAATGATTCTCAGTGTGCTACAGAGCCAGGAAGGTGCTTCTTTCACATACTGTTTACATTCAGCAAGGGTGATGTGCTGGGTTTGATGGGCTTGGCTGCTACTGGTGGGGCTGCTCTGGGGAGATACAACTTCTGTCCCCTACCATTCCACCAGGACATAGGAGAGAGAAGACACTGGGAAGGAGAGAGGATACTTCCCAGTGAGATGAGCGGAGTTGTCTGTAGCCAGGATCCCACTGGTTCTGTCTTGGTCTTGCAATGGAATTCCGCAGAACGGGGAGGTTGTGGCCACCCGTCCAGTCTCTTTCCTCTCCTAGACACATCTGTTCTTTTTTGAGCACACATGGAAAGACCCACATGGTTAAGGCTGCTTAGGTCACTCAAAAAGGAATCTAGTTATGGATTAAACAAAGTTTGATTTGAAATAAAGCTGTGCCCAAGTTAGTGTTTCTCCAGCTTAGATTTCAGGAAGCCTAAATTTTGAAAAATTAGTTTGGGCACAAATGTCAGGAGCTCACTATTGAAATATTGATAACTATAGATGTAAACAAAACTACAAATAACCATCCTTTTATTAAATCCATTCCTAAAAAGAGAAGTGGCATTTCAACAAGCACAGAAAGGCGGTTGACAACCATATTTAGACAGATTTCTGAGTACAACAGGTGGCATTTATTAGGTGCCCACTGTATACCAGCCACCACTCTAAGTATTTTACTAGTTTTCTCCCAATTTACATGCGTGCACATTGTCTCTGTTTTTTCTTTCCTGTGGAGCTATGAAATTTTCACCCAAGTTTATACCTTACTGTCAGGTGATCACTAGATAATATTTCTTGAAGTAACTCACCACTGTAGGAGCCAAAACTTTTATGAACCTTACACTTCCACCTGATAGAGGGGGGCCAGGTAGTGACCCTTCAGAGCAAGCTCTTGTCTTTACTTTGGCTCCAGATGACAAACTTCTTCCTTTGAAGTTCTCTTTGATGTATGGGGCCTGTCAAATTCTGTTCCCAGTGGATATTGAGACTCATAACGCTCGCAGCCTTTGTTGACACATGCAACACCCCCAAGCAAGCAGGTTCCAGCCAAAGCTAAAATACTTCCAACTACATTTTTGAGGCAGGGAGAATGAAGAAAACCATCACTTTTGTAATAGAGTGCCCTTTCTCCTGCTCTGCCTGCCCTCTTGAAAGAGTGACATCCCACTATTATATTTCACAAACCAGATGGCGTAAGGAGGTATGAATTAATAGACTCTCCAATTGCCATTTAAAAAATTCTTAGTGTTTTCTAATTTCTACATTAAAGGCAACTTGAGGGCCCTAAATAAAAAGAGATTATAGGAGGGCCTCAGGCACTCTTCCAGCCAGAGGCCTCAGGAGAGGTGGGCAAAGCCGACCATTGCAGTTTCTCCAGGGAGCCTACACATCTTCTGCAAGAGGCAGCAAGTGGGAGGCTCTTGTATTTATTTTTTAATGCTTACCAAAATAGCTCCAGGAGACCCGATGTCAATGTCAGGAATATGAACTATTGTATTTCAGGAGGCAGGGCGTAGAGCGCAGACAGGTGAGGCGGCAGATCGGAACAGAATGTGCTTTGTTCAGACCGTCTTTGTTGGTGTCATCCCCTCCTGTCAACATTTTCTTTCTGTTAATAGAAAGGAAGGAAGTAATCGGGAGCTCCTGGTATACACACTACGTGAAAATGTTCTTGAACTACTTCCTAGTCCGGATGCCACTGGTGGAGGGGAAGGTGACAGAGCCTGCTGTGGAAGGAAGAGCATCCCTCTTAATACAGGAAAAGCGGCTGGGCAGCAGTGGACTCTGGCCTGTGCTTCAGGGGGAGAGCTGAAACTTCACAGATGTTTGCATGCTAGGGCTGGGGATGTAGGTCAGTGGTACAGAGCTTTCGTGGTATGCATGAGGCCCTGAGTTCAAATCCTCAGTTTAGAAAAAAAAAAAGGTTTAGATTCTAAGGCTTTATTTATTTATTTATTTATTTATTTATTTATTTATTTATTTATTTATTTTGTATGTGTATGAATGTACCGTCTGCATATGTAGGTTGGTGCACCCATGTCATGCAATGCCGCGGAAGTCAGAAGAGGGTCTCAGATTCCCCTGGAACTGGAGTTAAAGACGGTTCTTAGCTGCAATGTGGGTACTGGGGATCGAACCCAGGTCCTCTGCAAGAGCAGTCAACGCTCTTAACCGCTAGGCCATCTCTCCAGCCCTGGCTTTATTTTAATAACATGCTGGGGAGGTGGGGATGGTGCCATTTGTTTTATTAGCTGTGTGACCTTGGGCCAGTACCTTATCCCTGAGCCTCTGTGTCTGTATCTGTAGAACAAAGATGCGAACTCCCATGTTACTACGGAGAGAGCTGAGCTTCTCAGAGGTTAAAAAAAAAAAGAAAGAAAAGAAAAACGGGGGATGGGGGGAGTCAGCTGTGATGGCACATACCCACACACCTTTATTCCCAGCACTTAGGAGGTAGAGGCAGACAGATCTCTGTGAGTTCAAGGCCAATCTGGTTTAAACAATGAGTTCCAGGCCAGGTGGGGCTACAGGGAGACCCTGTCTCAAAAAGACCAAAACAAACAAAACAAAACAAAACAACACAACAACAAAAGACCCAATCAAAACCACACCAAACAAACAAAAAAGTTGACCAGAATCAAACTGGCATACACCTGATTGCCAACCCCACTCTTTCCCTTAATTACAACTCTCCAGGTGAGATCCTGTACACTGAGCCAGGCATGATGTGATTATTCCCTGTGGCTATGTGGAGACTCCCATCTGGCATGTGTGAAGACACAGCAGCCCAGGTCTACATGTGGTAGTGGACCATTCACATAAAACTTCTTTTGGGTAGAACGAGGGGCTGTCGCAGAAAAGCTGGGCTATGGGGTGGTTCCGCCATGAAGCAGTGTTGTGTCAAGAACAAGACCAGCTCTGCACCTGGAGCTGACCTGTCCTCTCTAGAGGGCTGAGTAGCTTTTTCTGGGATGATCAAATCTACCTGTCCTAAGAAGAAAAGGCAAATCCTATCTGCTTTGCTAGTGATTATTCTGGGGTGGACTTTGAAACTCCTGGTCCAGATCCGAGGATGTGAGAAGTGAGGAAGCTTATGCTCCCTGAAGAAGCAGCATGCGAAATGGTGAGGGTAATAGCATGGCACTTATGGAATGTTCCTCCAGGAAGTTTGATGCTTTTGTTTATTTGTTTGAGACAGGGTCTCGCTATGTAGACCAGGTTGGCCTCAATCTCATAAGGATCTGCTTGCTTCTGGCTCCTGAGGGCTGGGATTAAAAGCATGTGCCACCATGCCTGGCTATATTATTTACTGAAGAGATGGATGGCAGATAACATAAACCATAAAGAAGAGTATAAAAGTCTGCTTCAGTTTAACATCCATAATTTCAGTGCGAGTGGATCTTTGTGAGTTTGAGGCCAGGCCAGTCTACAAAGTGAGATCCTGTCCAACCAACCAAAGAAACAAACAGAAAAATACATTCATAATTTTGGCCCAATGATTTATTGTTGGAAGGAAACCTATGCTAGGGGCAGGATCAAATGTAATGCCCATGGAGGTGTGGCTAGGTGACAAGCACATACTTATGTACATGAGGCTCTAGGGTTGATCTCTAGCATGGTAAAGACAAACAGAAAACTCTACAGTACCCACAAATTTGTAAACTAAAACATTGCTATTGAAAAGACCAGCACAAACTAAAAGCCTCCAAACAAGAAAGTAGCTATTGCCGGGCGTGGTGGCGCATGCCTTTAATCCTAGCACTTGGGAGGCAGAGGCAGGTGGATCTTTGTGAGTTCAAAGCCAGCCTGGTCTACAGAGTGAGTTCCAGGACAGCTGGGGCTATAGGGAGACCCTGTCTCGAAAAGACAAAAAAAGTGCTTTACCTGGGGGCTGGAGAGATAGACTAGTGGTTAAGAGCGCTGACTGCTCTTGCAGAGGACCGGGGTTCCATCCCCAGCACCCACATGGCGGCTAAGAACCGTATATATCTCCAATTCCAGGAGAACTCCAGTTCCAGGGGAATCCGACACCCTCTTCTGACCTCCGCGGCATTACACGACACGGGTGCACAAACCTACATGCAGACAGTACATTCATACACATACAAAAATAAATAAAATAAAAAAAAAAGTGCTTTACCTGGTAGGGAATGGTAATTGCACGATACAACGTTACCTCCATCTAGTGGCACTATGGAGTATTACAGTTTTTTTTTTTTTTTNTTGAAAAATTAGTTTGGGCACAAAAGTCAGGAGCTCACTATTGAAATATTGATAACTATAGATGTAAACAAAACTACAAATAACCATCCTTTTATTAAATCCATTCCTAAAAAGAGAAGTGGCATTTCAACAAGCACAGAAAGGCGGTTGACAACCATATTTAGACAGATTTCTGAGTACAACAGGTGGCATTTATTAGGTGCCCACTGTATACCAGCCACCACTCTAAGTATTTTACTAGTTTTCTCCCAATTTACATGCGTGCACATTGTCTCTGTTTTTTCTTCCCTGTGGAGCTATGAAATTTTCACCCAAGTTTATACCTTACTGTCAGGTGATCACTAGATAATATTTCTTGAAGTAACTCACCACTGTAGGAGCCAAAACTTTTATGAACCTTACACTTCCACCTGATAGAGGGGGGCCAGGTAGTGACCCTTCAGAGCAAGCTCTTGTCTTTACTTTGGCTCCAGATGACAAACTTCTTCCTTTGAAGTTCTCTTTGATGTATGGGGCCTGTCAAATTCTGTTCCCAGTGGATATTGAGACTCATAACGCTCGCAGCCCTTGTTGACACATGCAACACCCCCAAGCAAGCAGGTTCCAGCCAAAGCTAAAATACTTCCAACTACATTTTTGAGGCAGGGAGAATGAAGAAAACCATCACTTTTGTAATAGAGTGCCCTTTCTCCTGCTCTGCCTGCCCTCTTGAAAGAGTGACATCCCACTATTATATTTCACAAACCAGATGGCGTAAGGAGGTATGAATTAATAGACTCTCCAATTGCCATTTAAAAAATTCTTAGTGTTTTCTAATTTCTACATTAAAGGCAACTTGAGGGCCCTAAATAAAAAGAGATTATAGGAGGGCCTCAGGCACTCTTCCAGCCAGAGGCCTCAGGAGAGGTGGGCAAAGCCGACCATTGCAGTTTCTCCAGGGAGCCTACACATCTTCTGCACAAGAGGCAGCAAGTGGGGAGGCTCTGTATTTATTTTTTAATGCTTACCAAATAGCTCCAGGAGACCCGATGTCAATGTCAGGAATATGAACTATTGTATTTCAGGAGGCAGGGCGTAGAGCGCAGACAGGTGAGGCGGCAGATCGGAACAGAATGTGCTTTGTTCAGACCGTCTTTGTTGGTGTCATCCCCTCCTGTCAACATTTTCTTTCTGTTAATAGAAAGGAAGGAAGTAATCGGGAGCTCCTGGTATACACACTACGTGAAAATGTTCTTGAACTACTTCCTAGTCCGGATGCCACTGGTGGAGGGGAAGGTGACAGAGCCTGCTGTGGAAGGAAGAGCATCCCTCTTAATACAGGAAAAGCGGCTGGGCAGCAGTGGACTCTGGCCTGTGCTTCAGGGGGAGAGCTGAAACTTCACAGATGTTTGCATGCTAGGGCTGGGGATGTATGTCAGTGGTACAGAGCTTTCGTGGTATGCATGAGGCCCTGAGTTCAAATCCTCAGTTTAGAAAAAAAAAAAAGTTTAGATTCTAAGGCTTTATTTATTTATTATTTATTTATTTATTTATTTATTTATTTATTTTTTTTGTTGTGAATGTACCGTCTGCATATGTAGGTTGGTGCACCCATGTCATGCAATGCCGCGGAAGTCAGAGAGGTCTGCAATTCCCCTGGAACTGGAGTTTAGACGGTTTTTTTTTTTATGTGGATGTGGGACTCGGACCCAGGTCCTCTGCAAGAGCAGTGAGCCTCAACGCTCTTAACCGCTAGGCCCATCTCTCCAGCCCTGGCTTCTATTTTAATAACATGCTGGGGAGGTGGGGATGGTGCCATTTGTTTTATTAGCTGTGTGACCTTGGGCCAGTACCTTATCCCTGAGCCTCTGTGTCTGTATCTGTAGAACAAAGATGCGAACTCCCATGTTACTACGGAGAGAGCTGAGCTTCTCAGAGGTTAAAAAAACGAAAGAAAAGAAAAACGGGGGATGGGGGGAGTCAGCTGTGATGGCACATACCACACACCTTTATTCCCAGCACTTAGGAGGTAGAGCAGACAGATCTCTGTGAGTTCAAGGCCAATCTGGTTTAAACAATGAGTTCCAGGCCAGGTGGGCTACAGGGAGACCCTGTCTCAAAAAGACCAAAACAAACAAACAAACAAAACAACACAACAACAAAAGACCCAATCAAAACCACACCCAAACAAACAAAAAAGTTGACCAGAATCAAACTGGCATACACCTGATTGCCAACCCCACTCTTTCCCTTAATTACAACTCTCCAGGTGAGATCCTGTACACTGAGCCAGGCATGATGTGATTATTCCCTGTGGCTATGTGGAGACTCCCATCTGGCATGTGTGAAGACACAGCAGCCCAGGTCTACATGTGGTAGTGGACCATTCACATAAAACTTCTTTTGGGTAGAACGAGGGGCTGTCGCAGAAAAGCTGGGCTATGGGGTGGTTCCGCCATGAAGCAGTGTTGTGTCAAGAACAAGACCAGCTCTGCACCTGGAGCTGACCTGTCCTCTCTAGAGGGCTGAGTAGCTTTTTCTGGGATGATCAAATCTACCTGTCCTAAGAAGAAAAGGCAAATCCTATCTGCTTTGCTAGTGATTATTCTGGGGTGGACTTTGAAACTCCTGGTCCAGATCCGAGGATGTGAGAAGTGAGGAAGCTTATGCTCCCTGAAGAAGCAGCATGCGAAATGGTGAGGGTAATAGCATGGCACTTATGGAATGTTCCTCCAGGAAGTTTGATGCTTTTGTTTATTTGTTTGAGACAGGTCTCGCTATGTAGACCAGGTTGGCCTCAATTCATAAGGATCTGCTTGCTTCTGGCTCCTGAGGGCTTGGATTAAAGCATGTGCCACCATGCCTGGCTTATTATTTACTGAAGAGATGGATGGCAGATAACATAAACCATAAAGAAGAGTATAAAAGTCTGCTTCAGTTTAACATCCATAATTTCAGTGCGAGTGGATCTTGTGAGTTTGAGGCCAGCCAGTCTACAAAAGTCAGATCCTGTCTCAACCAACCAAAGAAACAAACAGAAAAATACATCATAATTTGGCCCAATGATTTATTGTTGGAAGGAAACCTATGCTAGGGGCAGGATCAAATGTAATGCCCATGGAGGTGTGGCTAGGTGACAAGCACATACTTATGTACATGAGGCTCTAGGGTTGATCTCTAGCATGGTAAAGACAAACAGAAAACTCTACAGTACCCACAAATTTGTAAACTAAAACATTGCTATTGAAAAGACCAGCACAAACTAAAAGCCTCCAAACAAGAAAGTAGCTATTGCCGGGCGTGGTGGCGCATGCCTTTAATCCTAGCACTTGGGAGGCAGAGGCCGGTGGATCTTTGTGGTTCAAAGCCACTGGTCTACAGAGTGAGTTCCAGGACAGCTGGGGCTTATGGGAGACCCTGTCTCGAAAAGACCAAAAAAAAAAAAAAAAAAAAAAAAAAAAAAAGTAGCTAAAGTTATGATCTTAATCTATACCATTAAAAATAGAAAGTTGTCAGGATAACAGTAATAAAGTCTTGTGGCTTGATATATGCTCATGGCATCATGTTGAGTAAAAAGACTTGTAGAACCATATACCACAGTAAAAGGTCTATCTGGTAGTGAAAGATGGGAAGGAAACACGCCACTTTCTGAGGTAATGACAATGTAAAATCGTTTTAAGGGGCTGGAGAGCTGGCTCAGTGGTTAAGAGCACTGTCTGCTCTTGTAGAGGACCTGGGTTTGGTTCCCAGCACCCACACCATAGCTAACAACCATCTGTAACTCCAATTCCAGGGGTTCAACTCTCTTCTGACCTCCATGGGCATTGCAAGACATGGGTTCACTTAAATATATGCAGGGAATACACTCATATACATAAAAATAAATAAAATTTTACAAAGTTTTTTAAAGACTGGAAGGAAATGTACAATAAAATGTTAAGAATGGATGTAATTGTTATTTTGTTCATTATGTTATCTTTGCCTGCTTTTATATCTACTCAGACCTCAGATTTGCATCGCTAAGTACTATTAGATATTCTAGACTATGCTTTAAATGTAAAGTATCTGTATCTTAATAATTGGTGAGCATTTTAGTGCCTCTTTTCTTCAAATAACTGTTTTTAAAAAATTATTTTGATTGATTTATAGTGTTTTGCCTGCATGCAATGCCCGTGGAGGCCAAAAGAGGGCATCAGATTCCATGGAACTGGAGTTACAGATGGTTGTTAGATGCCCTGTATGTGCTGGGAACCAAACCCAGGTCCTCTGCAAGAGCAGTCAATGCTTTTAACCTCTCCAGCCTTTCAAATAGCTCCATTTTATGGTTAAATTAGCACAAGAGTCTCACAACCACTCTTCCACCTCTGGGGCCACCCCTCCCAGTGCAGCCTAGGTTATTCTTTTGCCTCTGGCCTCAATATAGACCTTGGCTAGCCATTGCCTCCAGACCAGGACTCTTTTGTGTGACTTGCTGTTTACCACACAGGCCAGACTCTTTCAATTCTGATCTTCAAGCATGTTGTTCCTTCTACTTGAACCTAACCTCTCCCCCCCCCCCTTTTCCTCCCACTACTCCTAACATACCCCTCACCATCTCCCCTCCCCTCCCTCCTCACCCTCTCACTCCCCCTCCCCTCTCCCTCCCCTCTCCTCCCTTCCCCCTCCCCGTCCCCTCTCCCTCCGCCTCCCCTCTCCTCTCCTGTGTGCCTGTGCTTGTGTAAGCCAGAGGAGTTTGGTGTTGCAGTATCTTCCTCAGTCATCTCCACCTTGTTTCCTTGTTTGTTTGTTTGTTTGTGACAAGGTTTTCCTGTAGCCCCAGCTGGCTTGGAACTTCATAATGTAGACCAGGCTGGGCCTGCTCTAAAACAGATCTGCCCATTTCTGCCTTCCTCATGCTGGGATCAAAAGCATGGGCCATCAGGCAAGGCTCTACCTTATTTTTTCAGACACAGTCTCTCACTGACGCTGAAGCTCACAAATTCAGCTAGACCCGTTGTCTGGAAGCTCCAGAGACCTGGCTGTCTCTACTTCCCCAGGTCGGGGCACTGTTGTATCCAGCTTTTTACAGGGGTAGGAGATCTGTACTTAGGCCCTCATGCTTGCATACTGAGAGCTTTGTCAACTGAGCCATCTCCCCTCCTTCTATACCTAGAAGATGCTTAGCTGACTCAGGCCAGGCTCAGAGATTAGCCCTCCTGGGAAGCTTCCTACTTGTTCTGCTTTCCAAGGAAGACTCACTGCTCTGTTTCAGCAAACACCGTAACTGTGGTCAGTGTATTTGTCTTTGTACATAAGACCATATATTTTGGAGGATGAAGTTTGACTTAGTTATCTTATTATGCCCAGACCTGGCACAGAGTCGTTGTCCAATAAGGAACAGACTGAAACTGACAACTGAGCTCTGGGACCAGGGTGGCATCAGGCAGCACTAATACCAAGAAGATAGTCTATATAAGGTTGTACTGAACTGATCACATCAGAGGGAAAGAAAACAAAACTGGTGTTAAGGAGGGGTCTCCATGGGTGGGAAGGATGAATGATTGGGGTGGGGTTTCCTGAAGAATAGGGTAAGAAACTATCTGAGAGATGTTGGATACTGCCTCTTGGACAAGATGACCTCAGCCAGGCTGATGCTGCAGTGCGTTTGGCTGTGCATCCTGCTGGGGCTCCTCTGACTCTGCCCTAGGCAACTTTCCATGTCAGCTGCACTTCCAAGTCCAGATCTGCAATTTTAATCTACAGCCCTACGGACAAAGAAGACCATGCTAAGAGTAGGCCCAATTGCTCACCAAACCCAGCGGGAGCTCTTCGCTCCACCACACTCATTACCCTCTTGAGTTCATATAAATACATATGAGGCCTGTGGATTCTCCTGGGAGTCCCGGAAGCCCTTACAGCCAAAGCAGAATCTCCCTCACTTTGCACCTCCTTCTGGACCTCTGGAGCCCAGTGGCCTCCCTGGAGCCCCAGGGTTGTGAGAATACTTCCCATCAGGGACCCAGCAGCTCATTTTTCAGATGCAAAAATACATTTGCGGCTGGAGAGATGGTTCAGTGGTTCAGTGCTATTGCAGAAGCCCCGAGTTCCGTTCCCAGTACACATGTCAAGTGGCTCCCAACCACCTGTAACTTCAGCTCCAGAGAATCTGGAATTTCTGGCACTGGCACTCACATGCACAGACAGACAGACAGACACACACACACACACACACATAACTTTAAAAATAAAATAAAATTTGGGTCTGTATGATGGCTTAGTGGGTAAAGGCACTTGCTGCCAAATTGAAAAACCAGAGTTTGATCCCTGGAGCCCACATGGTGGAAGGGGATAAATGCTTCCTATAAGTACTGTGTGCCAAGCAGTGCGCCAGGTGCTATGTGCTCATTACCCCAAAGTACCTAGCACAGTGCCTGGCACACACTGATGTAAGCTGGGATGGACACCACCCTCAGACCCAAACAATCCATATCAGCCATGGACTGGTCCACTTTCAGCAACAGATGAAACCCTACCATCCTGTTTCTGAAAGGCAGACAGACCTAAGAGCAGGAGAGCAGCTCTCATTCGGGCTGTCCAGTCTTACTGACCTGTTCTTCCACATTGGGGAAAGGTCACTGGACTCTGAGTCCAAACACAGCTCGCTCTCATCCTGTTTAAACAAGGCCCGGAGGCAAGCAGGTGGCCTGTGGTTAAGGAGGAAGGAACTAGGGCTGTTTGGGATTCCTTGCAGACTCTGGGCTATTGAAGCTGTCAGGCTGATACACAAGCTCTGTCAGGCTTGTAGCTCTTGGCATTCTGGCTGCCTCCCCTTAATGACCATTTATAGTCAACCCCTCTGAAGAGAGCAGAACCCTGGCATTGGAGAAAGAGATGAAGTTAGAGAAGAGACACCTGGTGCCTGGGGAGACAGGCAGTAGAACTATGAGAAACCTTGCATCCGAAGACCTATTCTCCAGGAAATGGGCCTAACTGCTCCCCCTTCAGGCCTGTAGGGGAAGAACAAGCCAGTTGTAGACTTAACCACCATTGCACCAGAGCACGTCTTGCCTGGCCAATCAGTGTCTTGCACCCAGGGCCCAAAGCATGACAAGAGGTTGGAAAGTGGAATCAATGGAGGGATCATGGCTACAATCATGCCTTTTTAGCAGAATCTCTTTTTAAATGTTTTATTAATACATATTAATTATTTATAATAGTGCATTTCATCATGACATTTTTCTTTAATATTTTATCTTTATACATGTGTATTTTGGTCATATTCACCCCTTGTTACCTCCTCTTATCCCCCTCACACTCCCAGCAGTCCTTCACTAGTGGCTACATCACTAAAGAAATGTCCCCCCAGCCAACTGCCTGTAAGTCCTCAGTGGGGAATGGGACCTCGTGGGCTCCTTGCCCTTCCTTGACAAGATGCTGGTGGGCCCGGTCTTGTGCAGGTGCTCACAGTGCTGTGAGTTCAAGAGTGTAATAGGCATGTCACACCTGGCAGTCAGCATCTCACACCACTCCTCTTGCCTTCTTCTGCTCTTCTTCCACAGTGTTCTCTGACCCATGACATGGCGGGGGTGGGGAGGATGGGGGGGATATAGTTGGTTCATTTATGGCTCAGTGTTCAACTGCCACTTACTGTTAACACTTGGACCAGTTATGAGCCTCTATAGTTACCACTGCCCACTGCAAAAAGAAGCTTATCTGACCAAAGCTGACAGCAGTACTATGCTATCAGCATAAGCATGGTTATTTAGAAGACAATTTGACAGACACATCACATCCATTTAGCAGAATAATAGCAGTAATTTCACTGGGGGCTGTGATCTCCCTAGCCATGGGCTTGTGATGAGATTTGCAATACCTTCTGTGGAGCAGACACCAAATCTAGTGAGAAGGTGGTTGGTTATCCCCACAACAGACTTGCCACTATGGTTCCAAGAAAGCAAATTTTACCTGGCCTTCCATAGTGTTCACCCAGGGCCCACAGCTGATTTAGACTATTGATGACAATTCTGCCCCAGCAGCCTGCATAGCATAACATGGTTCAGCACTATGGGAGTTAGCCAGCAGGATTTTAACAGAAGCTTGACATGAAACAAATAGACATAGCATTGTGGTAAGAAATCCATTCCTTATGCCCCTTAATTGTTCTGTTTTCCCCTGAAATTTAACTCAAAGCCATTTAAGCATATAGCATGTAGCAAACTTTTTTTGGGGGGAGGGTCTTTTTGAGACAGGGTTTCCCTGTAGCCCCAGTTGTCCTGGAACTATGTAGACCAGCCTGGCCTCGAACTCACAGTGATCCGCCTGCCTCTGCCTCCCAAGTGCTATCATGTAGCAAACTTTTTTTTTTTTTTATCTTTTCTAGACAGGGTCTCCCTGTAGCCCCAGCTATCCTGGAACCTACTCTGTAGACCAGGCTGGCCTTGAACTCACAAAGATCTGCCTGCCTCTGCCTCCCAAGTGCTAGGATTAAAGGCATGCACCACCAAGCTCGGCTGTGTAGCAAACTTTTAACAGAGCTTGAGAAGTAGGACAGACATGGTGATAGTCCACCTTGATCATTAACCCTCGGCATCTTCTACCCTTTGCATCTCCTCCATTTCCATATGGAAAAGAGTACCAGCTTGATAGGTCCTAAGTAGACTGTGTTGCCTTAGATCCTAGGATGAAAAAAGACTAGGGGAACGTTTTGAAAAGGCCCCTGGAGACCTGAGATTGAGTTAAGGACCAGGGATGATGGCACATGCCTCTAATCCTTGCACTTGTGATGTAGAGGTACACACAGTGAGAGAGGTCATGAGTTCGAGGCTAGTCTGAGCCACATTGGTTAATTGGCTTAAAAACAAACAAACAAACCAACAAACAAAAAAGAACACTCTCTTCAGAGCCAGATGGGTGAATGTCTAATGAATTAGGAAATGTCAAATAATGATACTGAAAAGAGGAAGGCTTGACTGCTGAGGCCACGGGGAATCAGTACTTCAGAACTGTCAGTATGGATACTACTATGGACCATGTTTACCTGCCAGAAGGCAGAATAATAATTGTGCCTTTGTTAATCATGAGAGGGACATCTAGGGTGGGGGTGAAGAGTAGCAAAGGGCAGGGATGGATAAAGAACACAAATATTCAGTTCTAGGAACCAGGTACTGGGTTCTGTATATATTAAAGAGGCTTTATACACATTTTCCCTGTGTTTATAAGGCTAAGAGGTTAGCTTACTTTTATTCTTATTTTACAGATGGAAAAAACTAAGGTTCAAAGAGAAAAGCAACCTGTTCAGGCTTCAGAGGTCTTGCTACTGTCAAGCTCTTTTTAGCAGCTTGTTTATTCTAAGGTTAGCTCTTTGCTCAGAACACTCTTTCTGGGAGTATGTATGTATTCAGGAGGCTGGTGACAGACCAAAGTTTCTCTGGTGGCTGCAAGGACCCTTCCATCCACCTAATAGAAAGTGGAGAGGCTGTCTCTATTTTAAAGAGGTGTCTGTTTTCACTAGTACACTGTGTTTCATGCACAGCACGGAAAGATACTGTTAACACCACATTTTTATAGTTCCTTTTTCTAGAACTTTGCAGTGATCATGACCCTTCTGTTATGACATTCTTTCTTTCTTGGCCAAACAATAATACACTTATGTTATAAAATTCCTTGGTTAGCTTTAATTCTAAGAATTCTGTGGTCACTTTTATTAACTTTTAGGAGATATCATAATTTAAAACCCTCTTGGTATAAACTCTCTATGACTTCATTTATTCATCCAATTTTTTTCTTTCTTTCTTTTTTTTTTTTTTTTTTTGTATTTTTGAGACAGGGTCTCTCTTTAGTCCCAGCTGGCCTGGAGCTTGCTCTGTAGACCAGGCTGGCCTTGAACTCACAGAGATCTGCCTGCCTCTGCCTCCTGAGTGCTAGGATTAAAGGCATGCACCACCATGCCTGGCTTCATCCAAATTTATTGCAGTTAACTATATCGCATGCCTGACCCTGGTGGCAATAGTGCAAGAAAACCCCTTCTTCCCAGAGGAGGAGGCAGATGCATAAACATGTGCGACATAACACGTGTGTCCAAGTGTCATATTGTTTCAAAGGCTGTGCTGACAAGCACTCTCACTATAGATAGATTTTTCATTTGAGACTGAGTCATATATATCCCAGGTTGACCTTAATCAGTATGTAGCTATGGATGACCTTGAACTCTACTCTTCCTGTCTTTGCCTCCCAAGTGCTGCAATTACACAAGTATGCCACCATGCTTGGTTTATGCTAGGAATCAAATCCGGGACTTCATATGCATGCTAGCTAGGCAGGTTCTCTACCAACTGAAGTACACTCCCACCTCAAGCACAGAATTTTTATTTTGTTTTGTTTGACAGGGTCTCCCTGTAGACCCAGCGGGTCTGGAACTCCCTATGTAGTCCAGGCTGGCTTCAACGATCTTCCTGCCTCTGCCTCCTGAGTGCTGGGATTAAAGGTGTGCATCACCACACCCGGCTTCAAGTACAATTTTTAACTGGCACATTACTATTGATTTGCATAGGAGTAAACTGCTTAGTAAAACATTGAAAACATGGCAGGATGTGTTGCTGTGTGACTGTCACCTCATTGTCATGAGCAAATAAATAGTCCGTAAACTAATTTGGATTTTTTTTTCTCATAAAACATAAGATTTGGACAATGTCAATTTCTCCATTTGATGGAGGAAATCCATATATCAGACAATGGGCTGGTGTAACGATATGAAATGTAACCTCTGTGATCTTAAGACATTACCAGTGTTGCTCAGTTCTCCTGAGCTCACTGCTTCACGGTAAACAGTTGTGCTGGATGTACCAGCTCCTGCCCTTGTCTTCTGTATGTGAAATAAGACCATTTTCACCCTGAAGAAAAACAAAAAGATACAAAATGTAAGCATTAATTTCCTGTTCCCTCTTGTCTATTGGAACCCATAAGTTGGGCATATTAGTTTGGTCTTCTCAACTTCATTACAAGCTGATTCTGATCCTTCACCAACCCTCAGGACCTTGGCGACATCTGACATTGTTGTAGGGTTTTCTCCTCCTCACTGCGTTCGGTCAGCAAGCTGCCAGGTGCGAATGGGAAGTATTCTTCTCACTTTACTGTGGATTCAGATCATCCAGGGCTCTTGGTAAAATGCAGGTTCTGACTTAATAGGGTCTGAGGTTCTGCATTCTCCTTACAAGCTAGTGCTGCTGGTCTCAGGACCTCACTCGGATAGCACACACACTCAGCGAGCAAGCTGGAGACTGAGCACAGAGCATGGCTTTCACCTGCCACCCTTTCTCTTGCTCCTACTGTTTCCAGCTCGGGCCTTGTTTCCTTCTCCCCTCATGTGTAGATCAGGCTCACCCTCCTATGAGGTCTCTCTGTACAGCCTCTCTTTCCACTATCCTACATGTGTCCACTAAATGAATCTTCCTCAAATACAACTTTCCCCATCTTGCTCTCATACTGACACACATTCAGTTACCTTTTGCTCTCTAGCAAACTGAACATAAATTTCAGCAACAGGTGCAAAGAGCCTCTAAGGTTTAGCCAAGTCCTTTTCAGTGAGGCACCCTCTGCCCCTATTCCCACTGACCTGTCCTAGTCTTCATCTCCCCTGTTTCTTTGTCTGGGGGCTTCCGATACATTCTTCATTCCTCCAATTCTCCTCCTGTTTCCAATCCTAGCCTCTTTCTTCAGCACCAGCCTTTATCCCTTCTAGGTACAGGTACCTATGCCCACACCTGGAAATGATCTTGTCTGCCCAAAGTTCCAAAGCTTGTTGCCTAAATATGTTCACCTTTGTCTTCTTTGTGGATTATTTCTTCCCTAAACTTGATGAAGCCCGTAGAACCTGCGCAACACCTTTTTCCCCATAAGCTCTCAATGAACTCACCCCAGGTGCCTGAGAAACTCTTCCCAGATCCTCTGAATGGGTCTCTGCTCTATTTACAGTACTTACATTTTTGTTTCAGATGTGTTTTAACATTCTAAACTACCCCCAAATCCCTTTTGGAAGGAGGCGAACCATAAATCACCAATGATCAGCTGTAAGAGTGGATAGTCAGGAAATATTTTTTTATTGAATAAATGGACACCTTCAAAGCTGACTGAAGAGCGGGCTGCTGTCTGTTCTTCTCACTTCCAGCTTCCAGCCCCTTTGCTCATCTGTCCCTGTACATGGTTTTCCCGCAGCTCCTCTGGGCACGTCTCCCTGGGTAGAGCTATTCTGTGGCATCTAGTGGCATTCACTTTGGATCTGTGAGCTCTTCCCTGTCAGGGGTGTCTGGGGTCATGTTCTCTGCGTTTTTTTGTTTGTTTTTTAATTTCTGTTTAAATGTACTGTCTGCATGCAGGTTTGTGCACCCGTGTCGCGCAATGCCACGGAGGTCAGAAGAGCGTCTCGGATTCCCCTGGAACTGGAGTTCTCCTGGAATTGGAGTTTCAGACGGTTCTCGGCCGCCATGTGGGTGCTGGGGATCGAGCCCGGGTCCTCTGCAAGAGCGGTCGGCGCTCTTAACCGCTAGGCCATCTCTCCAGCCTCCTCTTTTAATCTTTTAATCTGCTGGCACAATGGCTCCCAGTCCTGCCTCTACATCCACAAACCCTGCACAGCTTTGCAAGTGTTCAGGTGCCCAAACCTCCACTTTGCACAGCAGCTCCCCAAGCTTGAGCATGAGTGCAGTCCAGCACCTGGAGAGCTGCCGGGGCCTTTCCAGAAATTCACCCTAGAGAGCCTGGGCCCAAGAGCCCCCATGTGTATCAGGTCCCAGACAGAGTCAACACTGGTTGGTCTGAACATCACTCTTAGAAGATAGCTACTCTGGGGGCTGGAGAGATGGCCTAGCGGTTAAGAGCGCCCACTGCTCTTACAGAGGACCCGGGTTCGATCCCCAGTACCCACATGGTGGCCGAGAACCATCTGAAACTCCAATTCCTGGAGAACTCCAGTTCCGGGGGAATCCGACACCCTCTTCTGACCTCCGCGGCATTGCACGACACGGGTGCACAGACCCGCATGCAGACAGTACATTCCTACACATACAGAAATAAATAAAATTAAAAAAAAGAAGAAGATAGCTACTCTGATAATGACACCCATTCTGTATTTTAAAAATCTTTGCATCTTACATGCAGGCTGAGTGTGATGGGTCTGGCACATGACCAGGATTTGATAAACATTTAACAGGTTGAATTATTTGTTCCACTATCTTAGCTCTACCACCTCAAATAGATTGTAAGTAATTTGTATTGTTTTTGCAAATGCCAGTATGAGATCCCAGGGCTAGGTGGAAGGCTGGGCACTGTGAGCACCCACCACTCATCTCTGCTTGAGTCACCACCTTTCCTGACTCCTGTGCAGTGTTGCTGGGAGAGGGAATCCAAAGAACCCTAACCCTGCCTGTTGCAGCCAGGGCATAGGAAAGCGAGGTCCTTGTTGGTGTCTTCCCAGTATTCATGCCTGAGATATTTACAGAGGAGGTCTCCAAAGGAAGAGACACAAAGGAGGACAAAGCCTCTGTGTGCACCTCAGGAAATCAGTAAGTCAATCAGACTTGTCTCTGACATGAATCACCCTGAATAATTCTGCATGATTCAGCCTCTGCTCCCAAGAATCTCGTGTTTCATAGGTGCTGTGCTCTGGTGTCAGCTGGCCTTTGGGAAGTCATTAAACATGCACTGTGCTTCCAAGGCCCATCCTTCCCCAAATGTCAAAATCTACTTTTTAAAAATAAATATTAAATTCATGGGCTGTAGCTGCATTAGTCCAACAAGCTCTTACTGCCAATCTCTATTCTGTGGTTCTCCAAGCATTTAGAAATAAATTCATATTTACAATAGTAATGTACAAAATAATTCCATTTACAAAAAAAGTTAATCACCATCAGGAAGGAGATTTTATCTTTTTTGGTCTTTTCGAGACAGGGTCTCCCTGTAGCCCCAGCTGTCCTGGAACTCACTCTGTAGACCAGGCTGGCCTTGAACTCACAAAGATCCGCCTGCCTCTGCCTCCCAAGTGCTAGGATTAAAGGCGTGCGCCACCACGCCCGGCACAGGAAGGAGATTTTAATCATACCTGGTGGATATAAAACACTGGTAGGTTCCTCACCTTGTTCCCTTTTGAGCTAGACACCAAAAAAAATGTTTTTTAATGGAAGCAACTGTTACCAATAGATTGGGGGTGTTGACAGAGACTTATAGAAGACCCCCCTCATCCTTGCAAATGTGGGGTATCAGTCATTCTCTGAAGCTGCTCCCCCATGTGCTCCCTGCACACCTGGGTATCTCACCACCATTTTAGCACTTACCTCACTGCCTTGTAATTGTCCCACCCATCACCTGTTAAGTGTGGGATAATTATCTCCATGTCGATTGTGCTGGATAGCTTTAGTGTCAACTTGACACACCTGGGTTGAGGGAGCCTCAGTTGGGGAATTGGCTCCATTGGACACATCTGTGGAGTATTGTCTTGATTGTTGAGCAATGTGGGAGGGCCCAGCCCACTATGAGTGGTGCCACCCTGGGCAGGTTGTTGTGTACCATATAAGAGGGCAGGCTGGGCATGGGCCAGGGAAGCAAGCCAGTGGGCAGCATTCCTCCATGGCCTGTGCTTCAGCTCCTGCCTCCAGGTTCCTGCCCTGAGTTCCTGCCTTGGGCTCCCTGAATAATGAACTACGACCCAGGAGATATAAGCTGAATAAACCCTTTCCTCCCCAAGTTGGTGTCAGCCAGAGTGTTTTGTCACAGCAGTGGAAGACAAACTAGAAAATCGATGCTGCAAAGGAAAGCCAATGTAAACTGAAACTGATGCAGCACACCAATATGATGCATCTGTTGACTCCGTCGTCCAACAGGGATGCAGACAGACACTTCTCAAGTCTGCCTGGAAGATGCCAGTTCCCTGCAGCATGGTGACCCACATGAAACATGAAGAGACATCATTTACCTTGCTCATCTACTGCCTTCTGTTTCTAGTTCCACCTTTGTGTCATATGCAGGCTTGCCCTGTGACATTCCCCACCACCTTGTCTTCAGAGTGGCCAGTCACATATGGCTTCATTAGCAATATGGTGTGCAGATACTCTGGAGGACTCATAGGCAGATACTTTTGCATGAAAAATAACTATATAATTCCTAGGGGATAATGGGTTTTTGCCAAACCTTCCAGAAACTGTTTTGATCATTTTTTAATAGCACATATACACATCCAGATTTAAAACATCCATTTCTTTAATGCTTTGACAGATCTTGAGTCTTCCCCACATTTTCCAAATGTCTTAGAACTAAGCCTGCATAGCAGCTATTTTCATGAACTCCTTGAGGGGATGGCTGTCTTTCATATTTGTATCCCAGTGCCTCACAAAATATCTGGTACTCAAAAAGAGGCCCAGTGAATTAATGTGGAACAGAAAACAGTCACAGCTAATATCTACTGAGTGTTTCCTCAGCCACAGTGTAAAGCACTTGAGCATGATCTTTCAGGCTAACAGCTACACCTTTTACACTGTATATAACTAAGCTGTCTAGTAAGTCAGCCTGGGATAGAAGGGATGAAGAAACTTGTCCAGTTCTAACTGGATGGAACAAAGCAGATGTCAAAACCAGATCTGCCTCATTCTAAATCTCCTGTGCTTAAAACAGCAAAATATGAGGAGAGCAATTGAATTTAGGTACTGTAAATATCTAGGTTGGCTATTGGCTTTGTGATTTATTGTAAAACTAAAGTAGTTTATCCAACAGCATGATGTATATGAGAAAAAAAAAAAACGTGAGCAGGAAAAGAGAGGTAGAAAAGCCTGGGTGGTGCAGTGGGTCGACCCAGGGCTGCAAAGGCAGAGAGAGACTCTTAAGTCTCAGAGACTCTTAAGTCTGATCTCTGTAAGTGGAGATCAACATACCAATCTTCCATATAACCCAGCTACTTGGGAAGCCAAGGCAGATGGCTTGCAAGTTTGAGTCCAGCTTGGGCTACATAATGAGACCCTATCTCAAAATAAAAGATGTAAAAAAGACCGAAGCAGATTCAGACACATAATGAATGTTTTCTCACATATGTGGACTGTAGATTTAAATTTGGAGAGGGTATGCGGGTTCTTGAAAGTAGAAACATGACTGGAAGAGAAGACAAAGGAGAAATGAAGGAGAAAGAGGGAGAGAAGGAAAAGGGGGGATGAAGAAAGGGTGAGAGAATGGGAATGCATGTGGACATGGACATAAAAAGAGGGACTCTGTGAGGGTAAGAAGGGACTATCAAGAGGTGGGTGGGAAGATTAGGGGAGGGCAGAGAGAGAAGACAGTAAGAATGAGGTGTCAAGACGTGTGTGAAAATACCACAGCAAAGCCCATTACTTTGTATGCTAACTTAAGATAATTTTCAAAAGCTGGTATAGCATGTGCCTAGCCTGCAGGGGATCCTAGGATTCCCCCCCCCCAGCAACACATACACACACACACACACACACACAAACACACACACCCCTTTTGAATCCACAGTGCCCAAGTTCTCCACCGTGGTCATTGCTCTTCAGTATTCTTCTTTAGGAGAGAAGCATTTTATCAAGATTGCAGCATTATATTATCTAGGCACACTGAGCGTTAGCTAACTCATTAAAAGGGATTGCTTTCTCTGATTGATGAGACTGAAGGCTATAATTGGAAGGGCACTTAGAGACCGAGAAGCAACATGAGACTTGCCTACAATCCCAGGGTAGCCCAGCGGCTGCTGTGCCATTCCTACCCTGCAGTCTTCAGCACTTTCCACTTTCCATTACACCTTCTTCCTGTCTTGGCGCAGCTGACTGGACATCAGAATTTGAGCCAAGCAGCATACTTTTGCCGGCAGACTGAATGATCTACGTAAAAGCCCAAGAGATCAAACCTGGGAGACGTGTGCAGAAAGAACCAAGCAGCAAGAAGGAGAAACTAACTCATTTAATAAAGTGGCTGTGGCAAGGGCAGAACAGTACTGTGGGTTGCAGGGTCTCAGAAGAAAATGCCCTTCCACCTTCCTGGAGGGAACTCTGAACTCAAAATAAAGATGAAGCTAGACGGCAAATTTATAATCCCAACACTTAAGAGGCAAAGGGCCAGCCTGGGCTGCATAATAATTTAGGCACAGCCTGATGTATCTTTTTTTTTTTTTTGAGAAAACAAAAAAATCCAGCCAGACACTGGCATACATGTTTAATCCTAGTACCTAGGAGGCAGATCTCTGTGTGATTGAGGCCAGCCTGATCTACATAACCAACTGGGCTACAGGGAGACCCTGTCTCAAAAACAAACAAGAAGAAAAAAACAAACCAAGGGAGGGCAAGATGACTCAGCTGGTAAAGGTGCTAACCGCCAGCCAACCTGACCATCTGAGTTCAGTCCCTGGAACCCAGGTGGTAGAGGAGAGAACCGACTCTCATGATGTCCTCTGACTTCCACAGATATGTTGTGGCATGCATGCATGCCTCACACACACACACAAAACAATCAAAGCGCAGGCTGTGGTTCATTCCTCTATGCCATGATTGCAAGGAAGCCTTCGTTCTCCTTTATTCATGATAGAAAGAGATCGGTTTCTAAGCTTTGGCAGTCTGAGATTCAGGCTGGGATTATTTGAAGTGAGACTTGATGTCCTGCATTATTCAGACCAGTCCACCTGCAGGGCTGCCCTGTGACAGTCATCTGCCCAGGTTCCTCTGAAATTTGTTTTGGAAGCCAGAGTCAGCTGATAAGTTGGTCTCAGCTCCGCACGGCCTGTGACTCCTCCATTCTCCCACTCATGGACTGCCCCGCAGTGTTTCTACTCCTCTAGCTGATAAAAGTTACTTTGGCCATAAGTCTCAGTCATTCAGTAGAAATCTCAAAAAAAAATTTATTATCAGAGAAGACAGGGTCCCAGAGTGTCCAAGTGGTGATATCCACAAAGGCCCTCCTGCACCCCACTCACTGCTTCTGGGGATGCTTCACAAAACTTTGTAGAGGAGGGAAGTATCATTTATGAAATTTTATCTGCGAGATGGAATACAACTCTGTATTTTTCTACTGCATGTCTCTGTGTGCATAGCCAACGGAGAGAAGCAGGGTTAGTGAGCCTTTATCCGGGACATGGCTGGGAAGTCTTATAAGTGATGCCAGCTGTATGCAGTCCTTATGTGGCATTCTGCTTTCAAGTAAATGCTGCACCCCATTTCTTCCAGAAATCTAATACTACTGCATAAAAAAATATGCCCTCAACACAGTGGCTTCAAATAACAAACACTGATCATCTTACAGTTCCTGTGGATCAGGAATTCAAAAGCAGCTTAGCTGGATGTGTCTGGCTTGGGATCATCCATGAGTGTATGGCCAAGGGGAGGCTGTGGTCGTCTGGAGGCTTGGTTAGGACTGAACACTCTGCTTCAAGATTAGTCTTCCCAGGTTGTCTTAACGAAGCATGCCAGTTGGGTGGCTTTAAACAACAAGCACTTATTTTCTCATAGTTCTAGAAGCTAGAAGTTAATATGGAGGTGTTGGCAAATTTGCCGTCTAGAGAGACTTCCCCTCACTTTAGCCGCCTTTCCACAGAGCTCTCATATGGTAGACCCCCTTCCATGTGGAAACCATGGAGAGAGCTCTCTAGTGCCTCTTCTTGTGAACACACTAATTTTATTGGGCAAGGACCTCATTGCTTCAATTTCATTTAACCTCAATTATTTCCTTAGAGGCCCCATCTTCAAATACAGCCACACTGGGAACTACACTTCAGCATATGGACTGGGCATGAGAACAGGAACCCCAGTCCATCCTGAGTAACAGGACTGGTAACAGGATTCAGGACAAGCCGACAGGAAAGAAAAGGAAGCTTGAAGAAGGTCAGATAAAAGTTTTCAGTTGGGCTCTACCTCATGGAGAGAAAATATCTGAAACTCCTATTCGTTCCAACCGGAGAGGCTGTTTGTGCCTGGGGAGGGGTTCAGTGTTCCAGATGACTAGCAAGCTTGAATGTCACTGCTCGTTGTGTGTGAGCCCTGAAACCTTGGGAGCTCAATCAAAGGCATCTAGAGTGATGCTTTAATGTCAATTACACTTAATGTCACTGCTCTGGATCCTCAGCCAGAAATGCTTCATGGCAAGAGACTATGGTTCCAAGAAGAAAACTTTTGCAGAAATAACAGAGATCTTCAGTGAGTTGCTTTTGATGATAATCTGTATCAGTCCAGTGGCTAAAATATTTTCAATGTGTCCTCCTCATCAGGGGTTTCTCATGAATCCTCTGTGCTGAAGGTCCTTCGTGAGGTGCTGAGGTGTGTGGCTGGGACAGACTATTTTATGCAGTGTGAAAATATACAGGGGGAAATATGGAGGCCAAAGGAAAACATGGGAAGGGACTTGGCAAAGTTTCCTAATCTAAAGCAAATCAGAAGTAGCTGCCCTACGGGAAGCATTAGTTTGCTTCAGTTGTCATAGCGAAGGAGATGGACTGTGTGACTTCAGGAACAGAACTTGATTTTCTTATAACCGTGGAAGCCCTGAGTCTGAGATCTGTGTATAGAGTTGCTTTCTTCTGTGGCTTGAAGGTGGCCCTCTTCCTATGCTGTTGCATGGTCTTCCCTCTGTACCTTTTTCTTTTCTAATTGTCTGCTTATCTCTCTGTAAGACTGGAGTATTTCCTTTGTGGAAGAGAAAATGAACAGAAATTGTAAGTGCAGAGAGCTGGGTTTCAGATAGTAAGCTGGGCAGTAAAACAAAACAATAATAATGTGTGTGCACATTCCCATGTAACTGAGATTTTTTTCATAATCATTATCCCATAACTAGAATGATAAAACCCTAATGAACTCATATTAAAAGAGATTATCACTTGGGAGGGAAAAGCAGGTGGATCTCTGTGAGTTTAAGGCCAGCCTGGCTACATAGGGAGTTCCAGGCTAGCTGAGGATACAGGGAGATCTTTTTTTTTTTTTTTTTTTTTTTTTTTGTTTTTTTGCGTGTCATCCTTGTGCAGGGACCATGCTAATCTTCTCTGTATTGTTCCAATTTTAGTATATGTGCTGCTGAAGCTAGCATGATCCTGTCTTAAAAAACAAACAAGGGCTGGAGAGATAGCTTAGTGGTTAAGAGCACCGACTGCTCTTACAGAGGACCCAGGTTCGATCCCCAGCACCCACATGGCGGCTAAAAACTGTCTGTAACTCCAATTCCAGGGGAATCTGAGACCCTCTTCTGACCTCCATGGCATTGCACGACATGGGTGCACAAACCTACATGCAGACAGTACATTCATACACATACAAAAGTAAATAAAATTAAAAAAACAAAAACAAACAAAACAAAGATTGTATTGAAAAGATCTCACTTGGGTATGGTGGCTCACACCTGTAATTCCAAAGCTTATAAAGCTAAGGAATGAGACTTGCAGCAAGTTCAAAGTCAGCCTGGACTAGAGTGTGAAACCCTGTCTCAAATTGTAGTAAGCAGTCATTTCCATGGTAGGACAGGCCATGGAGAAGGCATGCGTGTGAAAACACAGCACAAGGACACATGGAAGGGTGCGAATCCAAATACAAAATGGCCGTTTAGCCGGGCATGGTGGCACATGCCTTTAATCCTAGCACTTGGAAGGCAGAGGCAGGTGGATCTTTGTGAGTTCAAGGCCAGCCTGGTCTACAGAGTGAGTTCCAGGACAGCTGGGACTACAGGGAGACCCTGTCTCAAAAAGACCAAAAAATGGCTGTTTATTCAAATACAGCATGTCATATATAGGCAACATGACATCTTCAGGGGCCAATCCCAGACCTTTGTATCATCATGTCCCAATTCATGGGCATAGACAGAGAGGTCCTGTGTTCCTCACTTGTGCCTCTGGGACACTTTGACTGAAAATGTTAGCTCACACACACCTAAGCCCAAATCAGACACACTTTCATCAAATAATAGTAGTAGCCTCAGACCTTATCTCCACATACAGTCACATTCTGAGCTCCTGGTGGTTAGGAAGACTATGAGAGAGAACAACTCAGCTCCACACAGGCAAAGCTATGTAAATCTATCAGGAGAGCTTCTGTGCCGTATGCCCTAGATGTATGGGAGGGAACTCAGGTGAGAGAACTGCCAGTCACTGCTGTGGTTTGAAGAAGGCTTTATGGACAAAGTGGGAATTGGGTTAGCTAGAAAGATGTATAAGCTGTGGTCTGGAGAGATGGCTCAGTGGTTAAGAACACTGGCTGCTCTTGCAGTGGATCCATGTTTGATTCCCAGCACCCACATGGTGGCTAACAACTCCAGGCCCAGGGGATCCAATGCCATCTTCTGACCTCTGTAGGCATTGCACAAGGGTGCACTTACCTACATGCAGGCAGTAGTACATTCATACATATAAAATTTAAAAAAAAATACATATTTTTTAAAAAGATGTGGGTAGAGGAAGGACTGGTGTAGAAAATGCTCAGATCTGGTTCTAAGAAGACATGGTCAGAGGATGATGAATGAACTAACCTGGTAAGGTTAGAGCAGGATAAAGAAACCAGACAGGAGTAATGTGCATGTGCAGCCCTGTGCAGTTACTGCAGTTTTCCAGAAACATTATCTCATATTCATCACTAATAGTCAGTGGAATTATCAGGGCATCATTCCAACTCCTATATGATGATGATGATGATTATTTGAAATTGAACTGAAAGGAATTTAAGTGGCTTGGCCAATAGACTGAAGGGCTACTATCTAGACTCTGCTTTAGGCAAAGTAACCTGATGGCCATTAATCTGTGAGGAATGTTTTGTAAAGGGAAGAGGCAGGAGGAAGAGAGCTAGTTAAGATTAAAGCAAGAATGAATTGAGAGTGCCTTGAGCAAAGAGAACAGTACTAGAGTTAGATGTAAGAGGCTGGCTTTGATTACTATGCTAAAAATGAGGATTCTATGAATGTGCCTGGGCAAGGTCACACATTTGGTTCCCATTAGACTTTCATAGATTCTGATCAGTTAACTGATCAGATTCTTCCCTGACTCTGGTAAGTAGGATGAAGAAGAAAGTGGGTGCAGCTCTGGCCCCACCATGTCCCCTAAAGGCACTTCGTGCATTAGCTGTCATTTGGAATTCATCTGTCCTACTGCAGGGAAGGGAACAGTATGTTATTTATCCAGCATACCTCATGCTTCCAAACCTAGATGTTCAATAAACACTGAATGAATGAATGAATGAATGAATGAATGAATGAATGAATGAGCGAGGTAGGCAGTTAGGGAAACCCACAGAGGAGCAGAGTTGAAATTGAACCTGAGAGAAAGTGTGGCACTGTGTAAAATACACAGCGAATGAACTGGATGGAAAATGCAACTGAGTCTGTTTGGAGGAGAGTCAGGGTGGATCTGCCTTCAGTAAGCATGGCCGTGAGGATGGAGAAAGGGCAAAGTCAGGTGTCCAGGAGGCAGAATCTGTAGCACATGGCTAGGGTGGAAAGTAAGGGAAGACGGAGCAGGCACGAGTCCAGGGATGCCCTTCAGTCTGGTGAGGAATGCAGGAGGAAGAGCTGTCCTAAGAGGTGTCCTTTAGCTGGATGGCCCAGCCCTAAGAGGAGAGGTCTGGATGGTGGGCTAGATTTGGAGTCAACAACATCCATGTGTATGGAGGCCTTGGGGTTGATAAAACATCAGAACAGTCTGGGGGAGAGATGGAGCTGGAGCTCCGTGGGACATATCCATGAGAAAGAGCCATGAGAGAGACAGGTCACAGAGCCCGAACTGGAGACCTGAGAGCAGACTTGCCTTTGACTCATCTCTGTTTTTCAAAAACTTAAGGCTCTTACTATATGAGGAATAAGGAGCTAATAAGAGCCAGCATCTCCTGAATGTGTACACCTGCCAAGCACTGAACACTTTGCTTGGCTACAGTTCAGCTAACCATGATCTTTTTTTGGAAAGGGGTTGGGGATGTGCTCATGTAGTCCAAGATGGTCTTGATCTCACTATCTAGCCAAGGATAACCTTGAACTCCTGATCTTCCTGCCTCCACCTGCCAAATGCTAGGATCACAGGCATGCACAAATGGTAAAGGTCACTTTTTTTTTAAATAGGATATTGTTCAGACATAAAATATGCAAAAGGGGTGAACCTGCAGACAGGAAGCTAAATGAAATCAGCCCGTCAAAAAAAGAGGAAAACTGTGATTTTACTTCTGTAGAGTGTAAGGTAGTCATACTCACAGAAGCAGAGACTAGAATGGTGGCTGTCTCGGATTGGTACTGGGAAAATGGCAAATTGTTAATAAGGCTAAAATTTCAATTAAGCAAGATGAAAAAGTTCTCGAGCTACAGTAGCTAATGAGAAGTGTATACTTAAAAGTGTAAGAGGCAGCCGGGCATGGTGGTGCACACCTTTAGTCCCAGCACTTGGGAGGCAGAGGCAGGTGGATCTCTGTGAGTTCCAGGCCAGCCTGGTCTACATAGTGAGTTCCAGGCCAGCTGGGGCTATAGGGAGACCCTATCTCAAAAATACCAAAAAAAAAGCCGGGCATGGTGGCGCACGCCTTTAATCCTAGCACTTGGGAGGCAGAGGCAAGTGGATCTTTGTGAGTTCAAGGCCACCCTGGTCTACAGAGTGAGTTCCAGGCCAGCTGGAGCTACAGGGAGACCCTGTCTCGAAAAGACCAAAAAAAAAAAAAAAAAAGTGTAAGAGGGTAGATCTCATGTTGTCTCTTTTTTTTTTTTTTGAGACAGGGTCTCCCTATAGCCCCACCTGGCCTGGAACTCACTATGTAGACCAGGCTGGCATTGAACTCACAGAGATCCACCTGCCTCTGCCTCCCAAGTGCTGGGATTAAAGGCCTGTACCACAATGCCTGGCTTTTTATTTTTTTATTTTTTTGTCTGTTTGAGATAGGGTCTCCCTGCAGCCCCAGCTGTCCTAGAACTCTATATAGACCAGGCTAGCCTTGAACTCATAGAGATCTGCCTGCCTCTGCCTCCCAACCACTGGGATTAAAGGCCTGTACCACCACTCTTAGTTACGTTAATTAATTCTTCTTATCACAACACCACAGAGGTACATGTGCATTTTTTTATAGACAGAGTGGGACGTACACGTTAATTAACATGTTCCTAGTCACACACTGTTGTGTACTGAGCTTGATTTCAATTCCAGGCAGTCCAAATCCAGTGTCCTTGCTTTTAACCACTGCACAATACTGCTGTCCAACAAATGAAAGATAATAGCTAAGTCCAACAAATGAAAGATAATAGCCAAGTCAATTATCTCTTCCAGGGAGAGCTTGATTTCTCCCCCCCCCGCCCTTTTTTTTTGAGAGCTGGATTTTAACAGTGAAAAAATATTTAGCAAGGTATGGTAGCATATATCTGTAATCCCAGCTCTTGGAAGATTGAGGCAGGAAGACTGCTGTGAGTTCAAAGCTAGCCTGAGCTACATAATAAGATCCAGTTTCAAAACAAACCTTTTCTATTCATTATAGGTGCTTTGGAACAAGGTCTCACACAGCACAGGCTGTCCTTGACAGGACACATAGCCGAGGATGGCCTTGAATTCCTGATCCTTCTGATTCTACCTCTCAAGTGCTGGGTCAGCTTAAAACAAAAGTCTTTAAACTTTAATGAATGTCTGTCTGAAAGAATTATGTAAACCTGAGAGGAAATCACAATGAGGGGTTTGAAAGAAAGCTGCTCCCATGAGCAATGGCGTGCACAGCTGCACCTCGCCTCCAGTGCTAACCAGTCTTAATGAGTCCCTGGAAGCTATCTGCAACTTGGCCCAGACACATTTTCCGATCTCACAGATCTTCACCCGCAGGTATAGCCAAAGAGCAGGAAGGAGGATGTGCCAAGTGACAGATGGAGTGTTGAGTAGGTGCTGATTTCTAGTACATTCCTTGTTCACTAAGGCTGGGTGAATGCTGCTGCTGCTGTCCTGCAGTGCTGTATGAGAAGTGCAGCTCACTCAGCTCCATCAGACCACTAGCCCAGCCAGACTCACTCCCTGAGAACACCTGCAACGCAGGGAAGTGCACATGGAGGGTGGGTTCCCTTTCCTCAGTTCCCAGTGGTCTTGACCTACTCAGTTACCTTAGGCAGGATTCTCAGCCAGTGAGTCACAGTTAGCTGTCAGGACAATAGATCAGAGCACAAAGCTCATTCTTTCATGTCATTTTAGACTACAGCAATGTGGCCCAGTCAAAAATAGAGAAATAGGGACTAGGAAGATGGCTCTGTGGGACCTGGGTTCAATCCCTAACACCTCCATAAGAAACCAGGAACAGAGGCACACACTATTTGGGGCTTGCTAGTCAGCTAGCCCACCAGGGCCCAGTGAGAGCGCTTATCTCGACAAACAGGAAAGGACAACTGAGGTTGTCTCTTCTCCACATACATGCTCATGCACTGCACACATGTACTTGGACACATACCCATACACGAACAAAAAGAAATAAAATATAGAAACAGAAACAGTGTAAGCTGACAAGTGTTTTCAAACTTCGTAGTAGTCATGTTTAAGGAGGTGAAGGGGCTGGAGAAATGGCTCAGCGTTTAAGAGCACTGACTGTTCTTGCAGAGGACCCAGTTCAATTCCCAGCACCCACATGGCGGCTAAGAACCAGCTTGGCTGCTGAAGAGGTTGTGGGGAAAGGGGAACACTCATCCAATGCTGGTGGAAATGTAAACTTGTACAGCCACTATGGAAAGCAGTGTGGAAAACCCTTGGAAGACTCCGAATGAGCTTACCACCTGACCCAGTCATACCACTCCTGGGTATATACCCACAAGACTCATCTTACTGCAGAGATACATGCACAGCCATGTTTATTGCAGCTCTCTTCACAATAGTGAAGAGCTGGAACCAACGCAAGTGCCCCTCAACTGACAAGTGGATAAAGAAAATGTGGTACATCTACACAATGGAGTTCTATGCAGTGGTAAAGAAAGATGACATCATGAACTTTGCAGGTAAATGGATGGAGCTAAGCTAGAAGATATCATGCTGAGTGAAGTAACACAGTCCCAGAAAAACAAACGGCGAATCCCTTAAAGAATCTAAAAAAAAAAAAAAAAAAAAAACCGGCTTGGCGGCTAAGAACCGGCTTGGCTTTAGTGCTGGGCGGGCGTGGTGGTGCATGCCTTTAATTCCAGCACTGGAGAGGCAGAGGCAGGCGAATTTCAGTGAGTTCAAGGCCAGCTTGGTCTACAGAGCGAGCTCCAGGCCAGCTGGGACTAAAGGGAGACTCTGTCCCAAAAATACAAAAAAAGGTGAAATTAACTTACTATTATAATATTTCAACTTATAAATTAATGTAAAAATTGACAAGATCCTTTAGACTATTTTTTATTGTGTCTGTTTTATGTTTACAGTGTATCTCAATTCAAATGGCCACTTTTCCAGTACTTAATGTGTGACTCAGTGTTAGCAGTCTTAGACCTGGAAATATTAGGAATGGGACTCAAGGTCAGGCAGGGCCTCACTATAGTCAGGCTGTGTGATGGGGACAAGTCCTGTCCCATCAGAGGGATGAGGTAGAAAGGGGTCTTGTATTGCTGCTTAATAGAGTTGGACAGTGAGAGTTAGGTTAGGGAGAAAGACTAGCAATTGTCACTCGGCCCATACAGGAAAAGTCATGACTAAGGTCTATGTGCTTTCAGTCCATATCCAGTGTCCTTCCCCTCACAGTGACAGTGCCCAAGACAGCTTGGTAAAAGAGAGGAAAGCTGCAGAGCCCATCTAGGTGAGAGGCTGGCTCACAGAAGGAACTGTCAGAACCTCCACTGGCTTTTTTGTATGTCCTCCCTGTGCCTATGTGGGGCCACCAGTGAGGAAAAGGAAGCCTGGCTTGTAGACAGTAGTACAACCCACAGGGGTTCAGTGAAACCCTGTCTGAGAGGAGAGGAGAGAAGAAAAAGAAAAAAGAAGTCTCATGTAGTCCAGAGCCCTAGCCCAGCTGTCCCCACCTGGTTCAGGAAGTCTGAAGCCCTCAGCACTGCTTCTCCCACTTAGAGCTTTGACTGCAGGACACTGAGGTTAAAGCCACTCACTACAGGTTCCCTGTCTATTTTACCAGGCACTGTTGAAACTCCCCTAAACAGGGGCAGGTGTTTGTTTTTCCCTTTTCTATTTTCTTAGATGGGAACTTGCTATGTAGTCCTGTTGGCCCCGAGCGCCCTGTCCTGTTGACTCTGAGCCTCCTAAGTTCAGGGAGTACAAGTGGCTACCACCCAGCCTGGCCTCAGGCACACATTTCAACAACTTTTTTTTTTTGCTCTTTTCGAGACAGGGTCTCCCTGTAGCCCCAGCTATCCTGGAATTCGCTCTGTAGAAAGACCAGGCTGGCCTTGAACTCACAAAGATCGCCTGCCTCTGCCTCCCAAATGCTAGGACTAAAGGCTTCAAACCAGCCGGGTGTGGTGGCGCAAGCCTTTAATCCCAGCACTTGGGGGGCAGAGGCAGGTGGATCTCTGTGAGGTCAAGGCCAGCCTGGTCTACAGAGCAAGCTCTAGGCCAGCTGGGAGTAAAGGGAGACTCTGTCTCAAAAAACACCAAAAAGAATAAAAAAAATTTTTTTAAAGAATAAAAAATAAAAAACTGACAACCAAGTTCAAACATCATAGCCTGTCTCCAAAATGCACTAAACACACACACACGCACACACACACACACACACACACACACACACACATGAATATATGTTGCAGACTGTGTATCTAAGATTACATGAGCTACCTCATAAGCTATTAAGTCTATATATGGTAAAGTGCTAAGTTACAATATGTGGTAAATACCCTAGCTATTCCTAGGTGGAATAGCCCATTGTGAGTGAGAAGCAGGTAACCTGGGCTTACAGAAAGACATAGATTTACTGCAGTGCCTCCTGCGAAGGACAAGTTTGTTCCCAGGCAATTCTTTGGCAGTACCTAAAGATTTTTTTATTACCACATCCTGAGGGGGGAAGGGGGGCGGTTATGAAGTGGGTGCAGCTCCAATACAGTGGATAGAGGCAAGGCTGCTGCTATGCACCCTAAAATGTACAGAACACTCTTACAACAGTCACCTAGCCTGAACCTTCAATAGGGGGTTGAGAAACCAAGGTCTAGAATTGGATAAAAGGAAGCCTTTCAACAAAGGTTGGGATCAGGGGTGGCTGTAAGAAGGATGAAGGAACAGTGGGGACAAGGGGCATCCACCCATCCTTTGTTCAAGAGGGAGGTCATGAGAAGGCTCTGCACCAACTAATGACAGACATCTCCTGACATGGATCCCTAGCAACAGCAAGTTCAAATTTAAAATGTTGAGATGCTGTCCCTGGAAGCTGGCTTACAGATCTAGTCTAACCCTCTGTACTACATATGTGGAAACTGAGTCCTAAAAAGGGAGAGGTCATCACAAGGTCATACGAAGTGTGGAAGAGCAGAACCCACCGTAAAAGCCAGGCCCTCTAGGTTGCTTTTATTTTGACATTTAATAGTACAGTTACCTCCTGAACCTCTCTTGTCTAAGGTGGCTTGGTCTAAGTCAAACAAACTATTTGGTAGCTCAGAGGTTTGGAAAGCTTTCCTGTAATGAACTCTCTAGAAAATATTTCAGGCTTTGAAGGACTGAGTATTGTTGCAAATACTCAGTACTGCTGTGTCCCATAAAAGCAGTCATAGACCATAATGAATTTAAATTTCACATAATTTCCTGAAGTTCAAAGCAGGTCAAACGAATCTCTGTTAATAAGTTAGAAAGCTGCTTTGGAAGTTGGCCAAGACAGGGGGGCTCCTGCATACTGAAAATGTTCTTTATCTTGATGTGGGTAATATTTATATAGTGTTATGTGTTAGGTAGAGAAAAATAATAAATTTAATATCATTTCCATGTGGCAGGAAACATTTTCTTTTCTTTTTTTCTCCTCCAAACACAAAGGGCTGGGGACATTCACCTAGCATGTGCAAGGTCTTGGACACGCGCGCGCGCGCACACACACACACACACACACACACACACACACACACATTGTTTTTAGCTCCAGATCATACAAAATGTGGACTGGAGTTGATTGAAGTGTTGTCCCCTAGACCAAAACCACTCACCCCTCTGTCTTGCCTTCCTCTTCTTTTCATGATATTTAAATCCCACCACAGAGCTGAAAGCAGGTCTCTGTCATATGACTGTGGGAAAATAATTAAAATCTACTCAGAATTGTAGTGAAATTTCAAACAATACACAATAAATCCCCATTTTAGTTGAATATAAAGGCTTTATATTGTTCTGTCCACATATGTGTACCTGTAGCCATACAGAAAAATATCTAAATATCTAGAAAGATACTTATAAAAATAATAGCAAGGATGACTTGGGAGGCTTAAAGGGAAGAGGTCAAGGAAGGCTGTGAAGTGCTTAATGAGTATGAACCGGGTGTGGTACACAGGCCTTTAATCCTAGCACTTGGAAGGCAGAGGCAGGCAGATCTTTGTGAGTTCAAGGCCAGCCTGGTCTACAGAGTGAGTTCTAGGACAGCTGGGGCTACAGGGAGACTAAAAAAAAAAGTATGTATTTGTACATTTGTCCTGTAAAAAGACTTAACATGTATATCAGTGCTTGAGTGCGTGTGTGTGTGTGTGTGTGTGTGTGTGTGTTTGGTGTTGGGAACCTTGGTAAATTTACCTCACAGTCACAAGTAAAAACCATCCCCTCTTGCTGTCTGCTGGGAGGGAATTGGGGCATCTTTCATTAAATTAAAAAACAATGCGGATGCTGGTGGTGCAGGGATCTCAGCGGGTCTGGTGGAAGCCCAAGGGACAAAGAAAATGCAAGGCTCAGTGGCAGCCGCACAGACAGCCGCCTGTATCTGGCATCTGGGTCGCAGCGCTGCAGATCTTGAGCACATGTGGTTTCAATCAGGAGCCTGGCGCCTTCCGCCCGCGCAGAAGCCCAGCAGTTCCCGGCGGGCGCCCAGGGACTTCTTTGTTTGGAAGGAGCTGGGCCCAGCCGGTGTGGCAGCCTTCGGTGCTCAGCCCACGGCTTTCTATAAAACTGCGGAAGTGTCAGGGCAGTCGGGTGCAGCAGCTGCCTGCTGGTCGCAGGCAGCATGGGGAGCCGGGCTGTTGCGGTCTCTGGGTCTCTGTCTCTGGGGACAGCCTGCCCCGCGCTCTCTGGGCCAGCGCCGGCCAAAGCAAACACCCAGCTGATGACCCGAGCAGGCCCTTAGAGAGGCTGCTGGTTATTAGGAGATGGCCATCTCTGCTCTGCCCAGGCTCCTCCAGCCTGTCTCCCCCTCTTACTCCCTCTGAATGGGATACGACTGTGTGCACAAGGTCAAGTGAGCATTTTAGTTCCGATTTCCAGAAGAAAAAAGGGTTTGCATAGTTTGCATAGAGATGCATATGGGGCTCTGAGGGTTGACTTAGCCACCTTGGAAAGGAGGATCGACCCTGACAGCCTAACGTTGACAGCCTGTCCCACTGGGAACCCAGAGCTGTTGACCAGCCTGCAAGCCGGCTCCATGACTCCATTTACCGTATGTTACTAGTTAAAAATACCTGTTGGACTTACATCACACAAGCTATTTCTTGAAACCAGTAACCCAGGCTGCACCTATGAAATGCCAGGCTGGAAATAGAGATTTATGGTAGCTAGTCATCATCTTACTAGAACAACCCTGATACCTGGCCTGCATCTCTTAAATATGTTACCAGGGAAACCAAGGTCTCCTTTGGGTTCTTAGACTCATTAATAAAAGAATTTTAGAACTGACTCAGAAGGAAACTTGAGGACAGTTTATAAAAGTTTGAGAGAGCAACAGGAAAGGCAAGCTGAGAATCCCAGCAGCTGGGGCGGGGGGACGGGGGACGGGGGGGGGGCGGACGAGGACGGGACATGGAGAAAAAGGCCATGCCTTTTTAGTTAGGTGTGGAAGAAGTTAGAGAAAAGGTGATTAAGCTGAGTGTCAGGGAAAAACATGCTTGTATTTTGGGGTAGTATAGGAGATGGGAGTGGGGGATAGAGAACAGAAAAAGAAAAGACTCGCTTAGCGCTAGGTAGATGGGACACCTGATTGCAGGATCTTGTGTCCCAGGGCAAAGCACTGCACCAGGGACATCTTTTTTCTTTTTAAGATTTATTTTAAAGCCAAGGTTAGTGGCACACACCTTTAATCCAGCACTGAGGAGGCAGAGGCAGGCCAATCTCTGAGATTCAGGCCACCCTTGTATAAGTGAGTTCTAGACCAGCTGGAACTACAGGAAGACCCTGTCTCACAAAGACCCCAGATTTTTATTTAATTTTGGATTCTGTGTATTCATCTGGGTATGTGCTTGTGAGTGCAGGTGCCCAAGGAGGCCAGAAGGGGGCGTCAGATCCTCTGGAGCTGCAGTGACTGGTGTTGCTAGCAGTCTGACATGGGTGCTGGGAACTGAACTTGGTCCTCTGTGAGAGCAGTTAGCTCTCTCGCCCACTGAGCCATCTCTGTAGCCCCAGATAACTTATTTTTGAGAACATCTGTATGAACATTGCAAAGATGTCTGACCATCTTCTCAGGTATTTTCTTGTTCTTTGCTTGCCTCTGCCCTTGGATTTATTGCAGCTGGTCTCTGGGAAACAAGGCTGTGCCTGCGAAGCAGCTGTCAAACTCTAACAGCTCATGTTAGCATCACAGACTTGAACACGAAACACTCCTGCTTAAAACCCCCTGGGATCCCCTTGGCCTGTGCACCAAGAATGATCTAATACCCTCAGTATGTTATTGCTAAAGAAAAAATTATTCATAACACTTGTTTGTGGTAGAAAGAAAGACTGTTCAAGAGGTGAATAGGGGGTGGGGGGCGCCTTCTCCTTGGTTTTCAGCAGGGGTTCTGTAACAAAAGACAGATCACCAAGAGAAAAGTTTACTAAATATTAATGCTTAATGTGCCATAGGAATAAGGAAATGGAGACTCAAAGAAATGGTTTGGTTTGAGTGGTTTTTTTGTTTATTTTTGTTTTTGAGACAGGGTCTCCCTGTAGCTCTAGCTGTCCTGTAGACCAGGCTGGCCTTGAACTCATAGATATCCACCTGCTTCTGCCTCCTAGTGCTGGGATTAAAGGCATGCGCCACCATGCCCAGCCGGTTTGAGTGTTTTTATACATGTTATGAGGAGTGGACAGTCCTGGAGAAGGGTATTGAATGAAGACCAGGCTTAGGCCTGTGTTCTGAGACCCCCTCGTGATTTCTCCGTGTGTTCTCTGGGTGTAGGTAGGACACCACTGGCATGGCCTGCTTCAGGGAAACTTCGCTGAGTCCTGCTGCCTGTTGTTTCTCAAGTTCTTTCTGTTTAAAATACTCAGTATGCTGAAGTGTCCCCTTCTGGGGCAATGTGTCCTGAGCCCTATGATGGGTTTTTTTTTTTTTATTAATTTTATTTATTTCTGTATGTGTATGAATGTACTGTCTGCATGCAAGTTTGTGCACCCGTGTCGTGGCAATGCCGCGGAGGTCAGAAAGGTACTCCCCTCGTATTCCCCTTGACCTTTATTTAATCTCCTCCTGTAATTGGAGTTTCAGACGGTTCGTTGCCGCCATGTGTTTGCCACTGGGTATCTCACCCAGGTTTCCTCTGCAAGGAGCGATCATCGCTCGTTAACCGCTAGTCACATCTCTCCAGCCCTATGATGGGGTTTTATAGATGAGGAGAGAGATGGAACTCAACAACAAATACAGAAAGAAGGCATTTACAGCCACGGAGCAGGGCAGGCAGGGGATCCATGCTGGAAATGCTAAAATGGCCAGGGGATCCATGCTGGAAATGCTAAAATGGCCCAGTTTTTTGCTCAGCTGACCTAACATGATTTTTGTTAAAAGTAGACCAGAGTGGTAAGATAGAGAGGATGGCCTGTGTGGTGGTCATGCCTTTAAGCTTTAATCCCAGAAGAGCAGCTGGATCTCTTAAGAGTTCAAGGTCAGCTTTGTCTATATAGTGAGTTTCCAGGCCAGCTGGGGCTGCAGGAGACCCGTCTTGAAAAGAAGAGGGGGGAAGGGAGGGGAGGCAAGGAGAGGGGAGGAGAGGGAGTAGGGGAGGGGGGGGAGAGAGGAATAAAGTCAGATCAAGAGTAGGGAGTTAAGGGCCTGGGAAGATGGCTCCACAGTTAAGGACCTGGACAAACGGCTGTTCTTACAGAGCACCTGGGTTCAGTGCAGTGCCCAACTTCCACATGGCAGGTTACAACCATCAGTAACGCCGTTCCAGGATAGTCATGCCAGTCTTCTGACCTCCGTGGCCTCGCACGACACAGGGTACCTTGACATATATGCAGCATAACACTCATACACATAAAAATAAAAGAGAGTGGGGAATTGTCAGTCATTAGTAGGATTCTTGCTGAAACTGAACTAAGGCAAGACAGCACCCAAGGCTGAAACAAAACTAAGGACTGGGAGGGCTTGACCACAGTTATACTGAGGAGTGAGTTTGTGACCATGCAGATCCGGCCCTGTTCTGCCTTGCAGCCTGATTTCTAGTCATTGCATCCTGTTGATTCTATGATGGAGTCACTGGAAACTTCTCATCTTTCTGCAAACACATTTTCCAGGTTATCCTAATAATTCTAGGATTCTTTTAGTGAGTAATTATGACCTCAGGAGTCAGAGAATTAGGAAACACTGGGGAAACTGCTATTTAGGAACTACTCAGTGTGGACAGTCCAAAAGGCTTCCCTATTTGTCAGTCCCTGAAAGTAATCATTCCCTTGTGAGTCTCTTAACAAGCCTGCTGCCTACTCACCGCAGTGTACCTGGATGAAGAATTGACTTGGAGAGACACAGAAATTAATCATAACAACTAGCTATTTGTGCTAATGGAGGCTTCACCTCAGCACTTCGATTCGAGTCCCTGCATTTTTAAAAAAAGTATTTAATAACAAACAAATTAAATATAAAAAATAAAAATATTTATGTGTGTGGGATGTGTATGAAGGTGCATACGTCGCCGGGCGTGGTGGCATCATTAATCCTAGGCACTCGGGAGGCAGAGCAGGCGGATCTTTGTGGAAGTTCAAGGCCAGCCCGGTCTACAGAGTGAGTTCCAAGACAGCTGGGGGAGACAGAGAGAACCCTGTCTCAAAAAGACCAAAAAAAAAAAGAATGTGCATACGTGCCATAGTACAGGTGTGAGGTCAGAAGACAACTCTGTGGAGTTTGATTCTCTCCTCCAACATTAGTTTGCTTGGGATGGATTAGACTCAGGTCAGCAGACTTGGCAGTGTTGGGGTTAGAAACAAGAACACTGACGCTGGAAAACTGAGAGGAAGGTTTATTAGTTGACAGGACTGTCCCCCACTTTTTTAGTGTAAAGGCAAGCAATGTGACATGGGGGTTTGGAGAGTAATATAATATATATATATATATATATATATATATATATAAATAAGAGAGAGAGAGAGAGGAGAAGAAAGAGAGGAGAGAGAGAGCAATGTTTGACCAGTTTCAAACAAGCAATTTCAAGAGCAAAGGTATATTTGATTAACATATCAATTATTTTGCAAAGAGCAGAGGTATGCTGTTAGCTAGCTAACCTCACCACACCTTAAGACTTACTGCTTGAGAATAGGCCCTGATGCATTGCTGAATTCTGCATCCTAAGAGCTCCCCAAACCAGGTGGGTGTAGCTGGGGGTACTGGGAGACTGTCTCAAACAGACCAAACAAAACAACAACAAACAGAAGCAGTAAAGACTTTTCTTCTTCCTTATCTCTTGATTAGGCAAGCTGGTAAATCCGTTTGTGTGTGTGTGTGTGTGTGATGTGTGTGTGTGTGTGTACAGCATCCTGTGTGCAAAGGTGGCACTGTGGAGACCGAGGAAGACAACCTTGGGGGCTGTGCCTCGGTGCTTCCACGGTTTTTTTTGAGAAAGTCTCTCACTGGACTGGCCCTCACCGGAGTAGGGTGGCCAGGCCTGGATCTCCAGGGACCGGCCTGTTTTTCCAACGCTTCTCAGGTGCTGGGATCACAAACAGGCACTGCCACTCCCCCTCTTTGCATAGGTTTAGGGCTCAAACTCAGGTCATCAATCTTGCCCTTGCTGAGGCCCATCTCTCCAGCCCCACTTTACTTTTATTTCAGACGTTTGGATGATAATGAACATTGCTTCCTTTTTAACCCTACCCAAAGAGCAATGCCGAATTCCCAAGCCTCGCTGCTCACAAAGTTGTTTTTCAACGAGTTAGCAGAATCTCCGGTCGCTGTGGGTGAGGATGATGGGAACTGATCTCTGTCCACAAAAAGCCAGTGATTATCCCAAGGCCTCATAGGGTTCTTATATCCCTTGGACTCCCTCCCAGAGTTGACATTTCTGAGACATAAAAGTGTCGTATGATGAAGATGGTGCCATCTCACAGCTCTACCCTACATTCTTTACCTCCTTTTCCCTTCAGTAGCTTGTCCTCTCTTGCTGTGGACATTCCTCTGAAGGGAGGACTGCACTCAGCCCTACTTTAGCATGCTCTTTTCTTAGACTGGTCAGTCTTCCCTGTGGCTTAGTGGTTTTGAATGCCAAACACAGTGGGAGATGAAATTCAGTCCTTGGCTCCATAAGTTATATTTATTTTTCTAGTATTTCAGGTCTAGAACTTCTAAGGAGAAAGGGGGTTTGAGTAAAAAGGAAGGAGTAGGTGGTTTTGATGGGAAAGTAACAGGTTTTGAAAACAAAAATAGTCCTGGGTTCTACTCCCAACTTTGCTATTAACCTGCACTCAGCTGCCTAGGTTATATGGCTGGATAAGAAGCAGGTAGTGCTGAACAGCTAGGAAACGAACTCCAAAACAGACAGATCTGGGATTGAATACAGGCTCTACTATTTATTAGCTATATTACCTTGGCCAGTTTCTTTCCTAAGCCTCAGTTTTATCATCTTGTTAAAAATAGGAATAAAAGCTATCTACCACTGGGTGTGTGGGTGCACACCTTTAGTCCCAGCACGTGAAAGGCAGAGGCAGGTGGATCTTTGAGTTCAAGGCTAGCCCTGATATACAGAGGGAGGGAGCTCTAGGCCAGCCTGGGACACTAAAAGGGAACCCTGGTCTCAAAAAGACAAAAAAAAAAAAAAAAAAAGCGTATTCTATAACAGGTACCCATACATCAGCTATCAGCATATGTGTTACACAGGGGGTTTTTTTGGACATTTCTGTTTACAAATGTTCCAAAGGTGTGAATTTTTTAAAAGTTCCAATTTTTAAAAGACACACACACAACACACACACACCAAAGCGGGGCATGGTGGTGCACTGCCTGTAATCCCAGCACTTGGGAGGCAGAGGCAGCAGATCTCTGTGAGTTCAAAGCCAGCCTGGTCTCAGAGCAAGCTCCAGGCCCAGCTCAGGCTGAAAGGGAGACCTTGTTGCAAAAAGACAAAAAAAAAGAAATTCAAGTTTTATGGAGCTGGAGAGACAGACCAGCAGTTAAGAGCATTGGCTGCTCTTGCAGAGGACCTGGCTTCTGTTCCCAGCATCCACATGGCAGCTAACAACCGTCTGTAACTCCAGTTCCAGGGGAATCCAATGCCTTCTTCTGAACTCTGCAGGCATTGTACAATACAGGTGCACTTACACACATGCAGGCAATACACTCACACACATATAAATAAAACTTTTTCTTTTTTTTTTTGGTACTTTTCGAGACAGGGTCTCCTGTGGCCCCAGCGGTCGCTGGGAACTCACTCTGTAGACCCAGGGCTGGCCTTGAACCAACAAAGATCCGCCTTCCTCCTCCCCCAAGTGCAGATTAAAAGTCTTTCTCCACCATGCAGGGTGGCCTTAAATAAAACTTTTTTAAAGATCAAATTTCAACTTGATGATGATTGAGTTTTTAAGTTTTTAAATTTTTATTATTTTTTAAATTTTATGTGTATATTTCCTGCATGCCATGCAATGGCCTTTGTCAGAAGAGGGCATCAAATTCCCCTGGAATGGTAATTATGGACAGTAGTTAGCCACTGTGTGGGTGTTGGAAATCGAACCCAGTTCTTCTGCAAGAGCAGCCATTACTCTAACCACTGAACCATCTCTCTTTAACCCCAATTATTTTAACTCTTTAACCATCTTGTTTGTTTTTAAGAATTCCATTCTTAGTTTACTGAAAATTTTTTGAAAGATTTATTTTTTCTCTCTCTCCTCTATCTCTCCTCTCTTCGCTCTCTCTCTCGCTCTCTCGCTCTTTCTCTCTCTATCTCTGACCATGAGGCCAAAGAGGGTGTCAGATATCCTGAAAGTAATGTTAACAGGGTGGGGTTGTTCCAAGATGGTTCTGAGAATCAAACTCAGATCATCTGCAAACGCAGTATGCACTCTTAACCACTGAGCCATCTCTTTAGCTCCCTGGGGTTTTTTTTTAAAGATCATGAATGTGCATTGAATTTATTAAATACTTTTTCATCTGCTGAAAAACTGTTGCTTTTCTCCTTCAGTCTATGAACGTGAAGAATTACGATGATTGATTTGGGGGGAAGGAAGGGTTAGAGCTAGTTTAGATTCTGAGGGTGAAGCCTACATGGTTGGTCCCCTGCATTGCTCTATGCTGCCTGCTTGAGCTGATTTCATTAAGAGATGACTGCATCTGTATTCGTGAGGATGTTGGTCTGAGATTTTCTCTTTTCTTCGCCTAGTATCTTTGGTTTTCAGGATTAGAGTTAAAATAAATTTTAAAAATATGTTGAAAACGCTCATTCTGCTATCGTCTAGAGTTCTACAGAACTGGTTTTATTTCTCTATTCTGGAAGATTGAGCTCCTGTGTCTAAAGGTGAGAGAGAACACATACTCATTATTTCTTTCTCCCTTATATGATAAAACTTACTATACATATGGTAAAGAGAGGCAATTAGGGGGCTGGAGAGATGGACCTAGTGGTTAAGATCATGACTTCTCTTACATAGGACCCTGGTTCGATCCCCAGCCCCCCCATGGCGGCCTAGAGCCGTCTTCAAAACTCCATTTCCAGGAGAACTCCCAGCTCATGGGATCCGAGACCCTCTTCTGACCTCCCGCGGCATCGCACGACACAAGTGAACAAACTTTGCATGTCAGGCAGTACATGCAAACAAATCAGAATAAATAAATAATAAAAAAAAAATTAAAAAAAAAAAGAAGCAATTAGGTGTAGAAAGTGGAACAGTGTAAAGATGTAGTACTAAAGCCCCAGTGTGCTGGAGGAAGTGAGCTCAGTGGGTGAGTGCTTGCTCTTGTATGCATGAAGCCCTGCATTGCACAAGACCATACTTGGTGGTGCACTCTGTAATCCCAGCACTGGGGGAGATCCAGGCAGAAGGATCAGGAGTTCAGAGTCCTCCTTGACTCATGGCTGGTTTGAGGCCAGCCTGGGTTATTTGAGACCTTGTCTAAGGAAAAAAAAAAAAGGAGTTGAGGGCTGGGATTGTACTCAGTGGTAGGATCAGTTGTCCCCAGCATACGTACGGCACCGTTTTGATCCCCAACCAGAAAAATGTAATCAGTAGATGCAAAAGAAAAATTTATAACTGCATCACTTCCTAGACCATTCCCATACAGAATTTATCACATTTAGCACTTAATTTATCCTGTTTGCTACAATTAAATATTTGTAAGTAATTTTTCTTTTTTCTGGTCTTCAGTTATAAGCTTTGTATGAGAAGAGACTGAATCTGTTTTCTTTGGTGTTATCTTCATAAACTACCTCAAGATGAAAGTTAATGTTTTAACTATTCATGGGTAGAATGGATGGATAAATAATTAAGGCTTCAGATTGAAGATTTCCAGGGATTTTTGAGTTTTCCCTCTGAAAATTAATCTGGTCATCTTACATCCCTTAAAGGCTACTGATAAGCCGGGGCCAGGGTGGCGAATGCCGTTAATCCTAGACTTGGGAGGCGAAGGCAGCAGATCTTTGTGAGTTCAGCCAGCCTGGACTATAAGGGGTTCCAGGACAGCGGGGACTACAGGGAGGACCCTGTCCCAAAAAAAAAAAAAACCCCCCCCACCAAAAAAAAGGCCTTCTGNTGCATGCAGGTCTGTGCACCCGTGTCGTGCAATGCCGCGGAGGTCAGAAGAGGGCGTTGGATTCCCCTGGAACTGGAGTTCTCCTGGAATTGGAGTTACAGACGGTTCTTAGCCGCCATGTGGGTGCTGGGGATCGAACCCGGGTCCTCTGCAAGAGCGTCGGTGCTCTCAACCGCTAGGCTATCTCTCCAGCCCCCTTCCTTATCTCTTGATTAGGCATCTGAGTAAATACTTTGTGTGTGTGTGTACACATCCTGTGTGCAAAGGTGCACGTGTGTAGACGAGAAGACAACCTTGGGTGCTGTTCCTCGGTGCTTCCACCTTTTTGTTTTTGAGAAAGTCTCTCACTGGACTGGCCCTCACCGGAGTAGGGTGGCCAGGCCTGGATCTCCAGGGACCGGCCTGTTTCCAACTCTCCAGTGCTGGGATCACAAACAGGCACTGCCACTCCCCCTCTTTGCATAGGTTTAGGGGCTCAAACTCAGGTCCTCAATGCTTGCCTTGCTGAGCCATCTCTCCAGCCCCCACTTTACTTTTTATTTCAGACTGTTTGGATGATAATGAACATTGCTTCCTTTTTAACCCTACCCAAAGAGCAATGCCGAATTCCCAAGCCTCGCTGCTCACAAAGTTGTTTTTCAACGAGTTAGCAGAATCTCCGGTCGCTGTGGGTGAGGATGATGGGAACTGATCTCTGTCCACAAAAAGCCAGTGATTATCCCAAGGCCTCATAGGGTTCTTATATCCCTTGGACTCCCTCCCAGAGTTGACATTTCTGAGACATAAAAGTGTCGTATGATGAAGATGGTGCCATCTCACAGCTCTACCCTACATTCTTTACCTCCTTTTCCCTTCAGTAGCTTGTCCTCTCTTGCTGTGGACATTCCTCTGAAGGGAGGACTGCACTCAGCCCTACTTTAGCATGCTCTTTTCTTAGACTGGTCAGTCTTCCCTGTGGCTTAGTGGTTTTGAATGCCAAACACAGTGGGAGATGAAATTCAGTCCTTGGCTCCATAAGTTATATTTATTTTTCTAGTATTTCAGGTCTAGAACTTCTAAGGAGAAAGGGGGTTTGAGTAAAAAGGAAGGAGTAGGTGGTTTTGATGGGAAAGTAACAGGTTTTGAAAACAAAAATAGTCCTGGGTTCTACTCCCAACTTTGCTATTAACCTGCACTCAGCTGCCTAGGTTATATGGCTGGATAAGAAGCAGGTAGTGCTGAACAGCTAGGAAACGAACTCCAAAACAGACAGATCTGGGATTGAATACAGGCTCTACTATTTATTAGCTATATTACCTTGGCCAGTTTCTTTCCTAAGCCTCAGTTTTATCATCTGTAAAATAGGAATAAAAGCTTATCTATCTCAGCTGGGTGTGGTGGTGCACACCTTTAGTCCCAGCACTTGAAAGGCAGAGGCAGGTGGATCTTTGTGAGTTCAAGGCTAGCCTGATATACAGAGGGAGGGAGCTCTAGGCCAGCTGGGACTAAAGGCTAAAGGGAGACCCTGTCTCAAAAAGACAAAAAAAAAAAAAAAAAAAAGTTTATCTATAACAGGTACTCCATAAAGTCAGCTATCAGCATAGGTGTTACACATGGGTTTTGGACATTTCTGTACAAATGTCCAAAGTGTGAATGTTTTTAAAAGTTCAAGTTTTAAAAGACACACACACACACACACACACACANCTGGCCTTGAACTCACAGAGATCCACCTGCCTCTGCCTACAGAATGTTGGGATTAAAGGCATGTGTCAAGCTGTATATTTATAATGTGCATTTTATTGCAAATGAATTATAGTTTAAAAAGAATCCCAGGGGGCTGGAGAGATGGCCTAGCAGTTAAGAGCACTGACTGCTCTTACAGAGGACCCGGGTTCGATCCTCAGCACCCACATGGCGGCCGAGAGCCGTCTCAAACTCCAATTCCAGGAGAACTCCAGCTCCAGGGGAATCCGAGACCCTCTTCTGACCTCCGCGGCATTGCACGACACGGGTGCACAGACTTGCATGCAGGCAGTACATTCATACACATACAGGAATAAATAAAATTAATAAAAAAAAAAATTAAAAAAAAAAAAAAAGCAATTAGTGTAGAAATGGAACAGTGTAAAGATGTAGTACTAAAGCCCCAGTGTGCTGGAGGAGGTGTAGCTCAGTTGGTAGAGTGCTTGCTTTGTATGCATGAAGCCCTGCATTGCACAAGACCATACTTGGTGGTGCACCTGTAATCCCAGCACTGGGGGAGATCCAGGCAGAAGGATCAGGAGTTCAGAGTCCTCCTTGACTCATGGCTGGTTTGAGGCCAGCCTGGGTTATTTGAGACCTTGTCTAAGGAAAAAAAAAAAAAGGATTGAGGGCTGGGATTGTAGCTCAGTGGTAGAGCATTTGTCCAGCATACGTAAGGCACCAGTTTTGATCCCCAACACAGGAAAAATGTAATCAGTATATTCAAAAGAAAAATTTATAACTGCATCACTTCCTAGACCATTCCCATACAGAATTTATCACATTTAGCACTTAATTTATCCTGTTTGCTACAATTAAATATTTGTAAGTATTTTTCTTTTATTCTTGTCTTCAGTTATAAGCTTTGTATGAGAAGAGACTGAATCTGTTTTCTTTGGTGTTATCTTCATAAACTACCTCAAGAATAGAAAGTTAATGTTTAACTAATTCATGGGTAGATGGATGGATAAAATAATTAATGCTTTCAGATGAGATTTCCAGGGAATTTGAGTGTCCCTCTGAAAATTAATCTGGTCATCTTACATCCCTTAAAGGCTACTGATAAGCCGGGCATGGTGGCGAATGCCTTTAATCCTAGGACTTGGGAGGCAGAGGCAGGCAGATCTTTGTGAGTTCAAGGCCAGCCTGGTCTATAGAGTGGGTTCCAGGACAGCTGGGACTACAGGGAGACCCTGTCTCAAAAAGAACCCCCCCCCAAAAAAAAGGCTACTGATAACAAGCATTGGACCAATAACAAAAGTGCATAGAAAAGTGTCCCTACCTGGAGCTTTACTGTCCAGTGGGAGAAAAACATGAGAAAGTATATAGGCATGAAAATGCAGATGATTCATTATTGAAGAGCTGGGTGTGGTGGCTCATGTCTGTAATATTGGAAGTTGGGAAACTGAGACAAGAGGATCAGGAGTTTAAGGCCAATCTGATTCTGTCTCAAAAGAAAAGAGGAGGAAGAGGAAGAAGAGGAGGAAGAAAAAGAGGAGGACTAGGATGAGGACAAGGACGAGGAGGACCAGCTACTATAGAAGTATGTCTAACAGAGTATTATGGGGAAATGGAAAAAAGAGAAATTCATGCTCTCTGGAAAAACCATAATCAGTCTTGCTCCTTCAAAAGATGAAGAGATTTTCTAGGCCAGGAAGACAAAGTACTAAATGGCAATATATAGCTATGGACTAGAGTGTGTCTTTGTGATGCCCCCTCCAGCCCACTGCCCAGTGAGAGCTCGACTTGTGGCTAATAACTGGCATGTATTGGTATGTTTGCTCCTGCTGAGGGTGTAGGAAGCAAGAAGGAGTGCTAGAGAACAAGGCCCAGGGCCAAGAGCAGACAGGTGGCAGGCAGTGCTGCGGCCACTAGAGGCTGTTTAGTAAGGCCCTGCTTTGTAGACTTCTCCGTCAGAGTGTTCCTCTAGGGCAGAGGAACAGGCACGTGCACCCTGGGCATTTGAGACGCAGTCCAGAACAAAGGATATTGCAGGAAAATATTGATTACATAGACTTTATAATTAATTACTCTGTAAATCTAAGTGGCCCCATCACACTGCTAATTTTCTCTAAAGATTTTAGCATGCCTCTGCTCATTCATTTGTTGAGACAGGTAGGGTCTCACTTTGTAGCCCAGGGTGACCTGAAACTCATAATCTTTCTGCCTCTCTGCCTGGGTTTACAAGTGTGTTACCCATGCTTAGCTTTGAGAATACCTTTTGAGAAAGACATGTAGCAAGTATGCAGTGTTTATTAAGGGGAGATAAAATGATATGACCAGATAGTTTAAAAACTGATAGTCAAAACCTGTGGCCAGGGTGGTGGTACACAGCTGCCTTCCCAGTGATGGGAACAGAAGTATGAGAATCATGAGTTCAAGGCCAGCCTGGGTTATATGGTTAAAAGACTTTTGAGACAAAGACGTCTCAAAAAAACAAAACAAAACAACACCCCAAAAAGCAGAATAACAGTTGGGCGTGTGGCACATGCCTTTATTCTCAGCACTCAGAGGCAGAGGTAGGTGTATCTCTGTGAGTTCAAGGCCACACTGGTCTACACAGTGACTTCCAGGTCAGCTGGGGCTACAGGGAGACCTTGTCTCAAAAAGACAAACAAACAAAACAAGATGGCTGTAGCTAATTACAGAGGCACAACCCTATCTCCCTTCCAGGGTCAGCAGCCAGACAGGCCTGTCTTCTGAGTGAACTGTATGCAGACCCCACTTCATCTCAGCTCACTCTCTGGCAACTCTTCAGCCCACCTGGAGAGACAAGAGGGATTGCAATAGCTAGAGGGCAGAGATAGATATCTTCCTGCAACTGGATTAATGTCAAAGAATTGCAGACCAGTCAGCTGGAAAATTGTAGATAAAAACAAAGGCTTGAGTTAAACAAAAAATAACGGGGGGGGGGCCCTTATTCTCTAAGGGCCAGCTCCTTTAGTCTTTTCTCAATTCTAGAAGGTTCCCTCAAATGCACTGCTTCCCCTCCTTGTAATCCAGTCTTGACTGATGAGTTTGCAGCCAGACACTGTGTACTCATTCCTGCCTCTGTGGCTTCACAGTTTCTCTTAACCAGTCATTCATCACGCCATCTGACGTGCTACAATCTTTTGCATGCAAGTCTTGCTTCCTTCCCTTATTTCATCATTCATCGGTCGCCATCTCCTTTGGGCTCCTGTGGCAGTTTCTTGCTGTCTTACAAGGTTTGTGTATTCTCCCATACACCTCACAACTCTGTGAGAGAGGGGGAAGGGATCCCAAGCCAATCCTACTCCAGTGCCTTACACGGAATCCCTATGTAGCACTGGAAAGCAATACTGCTCACTCACTGGCTGCTGTAAGAACTGAAGGTTCCAACATCTGCCTGCATGACCCAGCAACCATCACAGGCCCCACCACCGACTTTTCATGCACAGAAATATCAGATTTCTGCCAAAGTTCTGTAGAGTTCATGGCCCCAGAAGGTCACAGTTGGAAGTAAGTGGGAACTACCCAGAAAAGCTGATTCTAAGACTAAAAGCCATAGTGGTTTTTAAAGACCACACAGAAAAATGAAAGATTCAAACAAATATGTTTCCCAGGGAAGCCTCAGTCCATAGAAGGTTTTCCCAGCTGCAAATGCAGCAAAAGAGAGGAGCGTGGAAAGGGCTGTGTTAGGCGGGACAGGGCTTCATCCAGACCAAGGCCATGGCTTAACCTGAGGACTTCTGTCCTTCCTTCATGCATTCTGAAAATGGATTCATTTCCCCTGAATCTAAATGAAAATTCTTTAAGTACAGCCTGCCTGCTAAATAGAAAAAGAAAGGGTGGACATCTATGGATGAGAAATGCGGATATGGGACTGAGACAAAAAAAAAAAAAAGAAAAAGGAAGGAGGGAAACAGGGGAAAAAGAAAAGAACCTTTAAATTGCCCCACGTGTTCTCTTCTGGTCTTGTAGGTAGACATGAGCAAGGCCTGCCAGCTGTGAGGATGGCTCAGTACTAGTGCTGGCCTTGCATTGGTGGGTTAGATCTTGGCATCAGAAGAAAAAACATAGCAAAGTCAGGCACATCAGTGGTGTGTGCCTGTAGCTCTTGCTACTTAGGAGACTTAGGCAGCAGGATCACTTGAGCCCAGGAATTCAGGGCCAGCCTAGACATCATAGTGAGACCCAGTCTCATAATTAAATACATACAAGAGGCTGAGGCAGGAGGACCATCAGTATGAGGCTAACCTGGGCTACATAGTAGCAAGAGCATCTCAAAAAAAAAAAAAAAAAGACACAGATAAAGACTGACTGACAACTGGCAGACTGACTAGGAGAGTAACTGGCAGTTTTCTCATTCTGGATAAAAAATTTTCAGTTCTCTCAGTACCTTCTCTTGGCAGGGCTGTGTGTATGTGTGTGTTGTGTGCGGCAGGGAAGAGGGGAGCTGGGGGGGGGTTGGTTCTCCTCTTGTCCCATGTTTTGTGTGTGTGTGTGTGTGTGTGTGTGTGTGTGTTGTGTGTGCGGCAGGGAAGAGGGGAGCTGGGGGGGTGGGTTGGTTCTCCTCTTGTCCCATGCTGAGCAGAGAGTGTTTCAACAGAAATGCTTCCCACCAGGAGTGTGACCACCCAGGGTCCCACTGGAGCTTGGTGAGCTCAGGAACGAGGTGCTGTTTCCTCAAGAACTATCCATCATGGCACAGCGCTAGCAGCACCTCACAAGCAGTCTGCCAGTAAGTAGAGGGAGAGAACTCTGCAAGGACAGGAAACAGGAGGGTAACAACTCAGAACTGCATTCACGTTTTTACTTGTTCACAAAATGAAGAGGAGCTGCCTGCATGTCCTCCCCTCCAAATCTCTTACTGACTTAATTTTATAGATAACAGTGGATTGGACACAAGTGTTTTTCTCTGTTTCTTCCCCCGTTCTCATTAAAGATGAAAATAGAGGAACAAAATGCATGTGAACCCACAAGGACCAGAGACTGGGGGAGAACATACACGTAAAGGAGAATTATCAATAGCTGTCTTGTTGATGAGAGCTCATGGGGGAGACAGCAGATGCAGAAGCTTGGCAGATGCGGAAGCTTAGCGGCTGCAGCCACAGTTCTTATGAGGAACAGGCCAGTTCATTACAGAGTTTAAGGACTGGAGTCTGTAGAGATACAACAGGCTGAACTAAAAAGCCTGGGGGTCACAGCTGGGGATCAGGAGTCTTTTTTTTTTTTTTGTCTTTTTCAGACGGGGTCCCTGTATCCCCAGCTGTCCTGGAACTCACTATGTAGATCAGGCTGGCCTTGAACTCACAGAGCCTCTGCCTCTGCCTCTGCCTCTGCCCCTGCCCCTGCCCCTGCCCTTGCCTCCTGAGTGCTGGGATTAAAGTCATGCTCCACCAGGGACTAAAGGCATGCCCCATGGCCAGGAGTCTGTTTTCAACAGACAGTCAAACAGGGTATGGTGTCACGTTTCCCAGCAGGACAGTCAAACAGGGTGTGGTGTCACGTTTCCCAGCACTTGGGAGAAGGGGCAGGAGGATGAGGAGTTTGAGGCCAGCCTGGCCACAGGAGATCTTGTCTCAGAAAGCAGCTGGGGCAGTTCTAGATCTAATGCACCATTTGCTTAGAGGGCCCAGATCCTTTGTCATCTCAGTTTGGAAGTTCCAGAAGTCAGACTCAAGAGTCCTGGGAAGTAGCCCAGAGCAGGACAGTTTATAAGCACAGTCAGTGTCTATAGGCCTTTCCTCTGTGGCTGCTCTATTGACTCCCCTGAACCACTCACTCAGCCAACTCAGAAAACAATGACAGCCATTACCCACCTTGCACTGATAGGCAGCTGATTTAAGAATTGGGGCTGGAGAGATAGCCTAGTGGTTAAGAGCGCTGACTGTTCTTGCAGAGGACCCGGGTTCGATCCCCAGCACCCACTTGGTGGCTGAGAACTGTCTGTAACTCCAATTCTAGGAGAACTCTAGTTCCAGGGGAATCCGACACCCTCTTCTGACCCCCGTGGCATTGCACGACACAGGTACACAGACCTACATGCAGACAGTACATTCATACACATAGAAAATAAATAAAAAAAAATTTTTTTAATTCTCTGGACACTGCTGAGAATACCTGCCATCCTAGCACTTGAGAGGCTGAGGCAGGAGGATCAGGTAACAAACTTGAGGCTAGCTTGGGTATTTGTGCTTCAGGTGGTCCCAGGAAATCCCCAATCTCAAGTCTCACATAGGCCCACCTTTTATAGCAGCTAGGAGGACAACTCCGCTCCCACAGCCATACAAGCCAATTGAGCCAAAGATGAATAGATCAAACCAAACAATCCGCCTGGCTGAAGCACCCAGCTCCTACCTGTGCTTCAGGTGGTCCCAGGAAATCCCCCTCTGTCCCCTCTTCTGCAGAGGTCCCTGAGCAATGGGTGGTGAGGTATAGGAGTCCTATCCAGGAATATAGACTATGCAGTCTCTTATTTTTAAAAACTTGGCCAGTTGTGGCTTTCTGTGTGCATCACTCTCTGTTGTATCAAAAGTGTAGTAAACTAACTTAATTCAAATAATATGCTTTAATTCTTTAATTATACCTTAATTCTGATGCCCATAAATTGAGTAGAGTTACTTTGAGAAAACCAAGTTGTAGAGATGATAAAGAACCTGCCAAACTGTTATGCAAGTAGAAAAGACCATATCTGGTATTTGAAAGGCTGGTTTTAACAGCCTCCTTCTAGTGCTTCCTGAGGTCCTTTGAGAAAATGCTGGGACTAGCTTGATGGAACAACATGAGGGAAAAGACATGAAAACTAGGGGATTGATCGTAGAGGCCCAACGTTTGGAAGATAGCATGCACAAACCGACACATTTCCCAATACAGCATCAAGGCACCTGGAGTATGTAGGGGGTGGTCACCTCATGGAAAGCAGAGAGAGAGAATGCCTATTTCTCCTTTATAACCCAGCCCCCAGCCTGTGGGGCTAGTACCACCTACATTCAGGAAATGCCTTTGAAGACACCTCCAGAGGTACCATTTACTAAACTCCAAGGCTTGTCTCAATCCAACTAAGTTGACATCAAGATTAAGTATCATGGGGCGGGAGAGATGGCTCAGTGGTTAAGAATACTGGCTACTCTTGCTGCCTTCGAGTTCCCAGTATCCACATGGTGGCGAACAACCATCTGTAACTCTAGTTCCAGGGGATCTGATGCCCCCTTCTGACCTCTGTGGGCACTGCAGGACACCAGTGCACTTAAACATATGCAGGCAATACACTCATACACATAAAATAAAAATATAAAATTCTAAAGATTATCACATTAGTGGAACAATGTATGAAATACAAATGAAATCTATATCCAATTGAATATTCTATATCTAGTCAAACCATGATTCCAGCGTGACACACAAAACACACATGAACTCTACCAGGAGTTCCTTGTAGAAGGGAATTAAGGGACAGTGTAAAAGGGACATTTGCTTTAATTTATTGTTTGGCCTTTTGTTTTGTTTCTGTTGAAATGTTTACCATATGCTTACTTCATTCAAAAAAAATTTCGAAGGGTGTTGATAATGAACTCAACTGGGAAATCCTCATCTTGGGTGATAAAATACTCAGGTGAAGTACCCCAGGTCTGCAGGAAGGGAAGTCAACCTGAACTAGTTTGCTGTTCTGATGGAAATGCAATCACAGTCCTCTGGCGAGACAAGCCCAAGACTCATGGTTAAAGCATGTGACTAACTACAACGTGAGGAACACGAGCACAGCAGCCCTTTGAGTCACTGGGTGTGGGTGAGTGACAGGAAGAAGGACAGTTGGGGGAAATCACTCCCAGTTACAAATCTTCCCTTGTTGAGACTTGGCAGTTTTTGCAGCAGTGAACATACATAGGGTATTGGGAACCAAATGCTAGGGCAGGGCTTGCCACCCTAATGTGAGAGACCGAGGTCTGCTTAGGCATTTGTCAGTACACCACCATTAAGTAACACAGAGACCAAGGTCCAGAATTTAACAGACATTACTGGTCTTGGGGAGAAAAGAAATTCTGAGATTTTTTCCTTTTGGAAAAAGCTAAATCTGATCATAGTTCTGCTCACATACGTAATGAAAGATGCATGTTAAAACTTGATATAAGTTGGGAGAAATGTAGTTCAAGGATTAAGACTGCTGCTCTTACAGAGGACTGTAGTTCAGTTCCCAGTACCCATGTCAGGCGTTCACAACTACTAGCTCCAGGGGGATCCAATGCTGTCCTCTGTGGGCACCTACAGGGACATGACATATATACACAGACATGTAAATAAAATAAAGCTTCCTGTAATCTTTAACAATTTGTCTAACAGTACTTTTTTTTTTTTTTTTTTAAGACAGGGTCTCCCTGTAGCCCCAGCTGGCCTAGAACTCACAGAGATCCGTCTGCCTCTGCCTCCTGAGTGCTAGGAATAGTACTTATTCTTTTTCTTTTGTCTTTTCCAAGACAGGGTCTCCTTGTAGCCCCAGCTGTCCTGGAACTCACTCTGTAGACCAGGCTGGCCTTGAACTCACAAAGATCCGCCTGCCTCTGCCTCCCAAGTGCTAGGATTAAAGGCGTGCACCACCACGCCCGGCTATTACTTATTCTTAAATAATTGAAAAAGTATGCGTTAAATAAGTGATATAATGCATCTGGTCAACCTTTCATGAGATCATTAGTAAGAACATATTGTAAACATTCCTCCCAAATGATTGTAAACTAGTGATTTTAGCCTTTTGGAGAATCTCTCTTTCTCTTTCTCTCTCTCTCTCTCTCTCTCTCTCTCTCTCTCTCTCTCTCTCTCTCTCTCTCTCAAGTTAGGGAACAAGGTCTCACTATGGCTGGCCTGGAGCTTGCTATGTAGACCAGGGTAGCCTTGAACTTCTGTCTCCTGAGTGCCGCACCAACTTACTAACACACTTATAAATGTTTCCTACAAATGCTGCACAGGAAATGACTGTCTGTTGCATGCCATTTGCTATAATCTTTGAAAATAGCTTCCGGTTGTTTTCACCTCCTGACTTTAGGATGGCAGCACTTTTGTAACATTTTCCCAGTTGCATATTACAGGAAGATGTATTACTAGAGTAATTGAACAGTGTTGTGGTTGATATCATTAGAAAGTGGAAATGGGGGCTGGAGAGATGGCCTAGTGGTTAAGAGCGCCGACTGCTCTTGCAGAAGACCCGGGTTCGATCCCCAGCACCCACATGGCGGCCAAGAACTGTCTGTAACTCCAATTCCAGGAGAATCCAGTTCCAGGGGAATCCAATGCCCTCTCTGACCTCCCAGCATTGACCGACACGGGTGCACAGACCTCCATACAGCAATACATTCATATAAATAAATAAATAATAAATAAATAAATAAATAAATAATAATAAATAAATAATGTAAAATTAAAAAAAAAAAGAAAGTGGAAATGAATGTAAACCAAGCAATAATGCATTGTAGATAAGCCTCAAAAATCTTTGGCTAGCTAGGCATGATGTCTGCCATCCTACTACCCAGGAACTGAAGATGAAAGATACGAGTTTGAACTTCAGAAAACCCTCAAAAGTAAAAAGTCCAGTGAGTTAGCTCAGTGCATAAAGGAGCTTGATGCTAAGCCTGACTGACTTCCAATGCTGAGACCTACACGATGGAAGGAGAGAACTGACTCCTGCAGATGTCCTCTGAACTCCACATGCACACACACACACATGCCCACACACACACACACACACACACACGCACACAAATAAATTAAGTAAATAAGTAAATAAATAAAGTGTTAGCTACTATTAAGCAATGTTACATGGGAGAGTTAAATATACAGGCTATCAAATTCATAGTCATTTAATATTTTTTAATTTTATGTGTATGAGTGTATTGTCTGCATGTATATAAGAACACCTGTGTTATGTAATGCCCAAGGAGGTCAGAAGAGGGCACTGGATTCCCTGGAACTGGAGTTACAGATAGTTGTTAGCCATCATGTGGATGCTGGGAATTAAACTTGCTCTTGCTCTGCAAGAGCAGCCAGTGCTCTTAACCACTCAGCAATCTCTCCAGCCCCTCATAGTCATTTTAAGTCACACCGGAGGGGATCTCTCTGTGAGGAAACACAGCTGTCCTAATGCTTTTTCTTTCCCACATCTTCTATCCCTTCCTAGAAAGTGACTGAGGTCAGAAGAGAGATGAAGTTCAAGCCTTCTCTTTGTTATTAACTTTGATAGAAAGAGAGAGTGGGGAGGATAAGACTAAATTGAGGCTTTATACATCCATGGCTTTCAATTATCAACACCATCTCAATTCTTCATTGTCATGAAACCCTAACAATTGACTGTCTCCGTCTTGATAGTGTCTATGTTTATCTCTTCTGTTCATATCTCTTCTGAAGATAATAAAAGATTTAGATTTAGAAAGTACCTTAGCATTTGGAATGAGACAGGCTATAAAAAGACATGTCAATGAAATAGGCTAGGGTGAGATAGTTCTGAGAGTGTCACTCGTAATCAAAGGCACACATTCTGCCTGATCTGTGGACTGGCACAGGTATGCGTGCAGAAGACTCTGAACAGGGGTGTGTGTGTGTGTGTGTTCCTGCATGTGTGACAGGATACATTCATGGAACACATATGAGCATGGCTCTGAGGGAAGATCCCCAGTGACCTAGTCTTTGTGGACCAGGTATATATCCTTCTCTTAACAGGTATATATCCTTCTCTTAACAGTTATTACTAGAGAAACCAGAATAAAACTTCCTTGCCAAGGAAGAATTACCCCTGTAATCCCAGCATTTAAAGAGGCTGAGGCAGGAAGATTGCCTGAGTCTGAGGCCAAACAAAAACAAAACAAGCTTATTGCTAGATGGACATTCAACCTCCAGTCTGCATTGGTAAAGCTTAGAAGACAGTTTTGACCTTCTTTCTTCCCACCACTGGCCTCTGAGAACATGTCAGGATGAAGGGTTCATGGTAATATTCCCATATCCCTGTGCTCAGGTCCACCAAGCATTCAAACTGTCATTCACGGTCTGTGGTCTGTTATCACCTGTCATTTATAGTAGTTAGAATTTCAACCAATTCAAGGGCCACAGAAGATCCCGAGTTCTCGGAGCAGTCCTGACCTTCACAGAATAGTAATCACACACTACATGTGAACTGGGATTGGAGGGTGCTTGTTTCTCTGTTAGAATGTGGTCTTTTCATAGACCAAAAGACAGTGTGTTGTTCACCTCTACCCCTGGCAGTACCTAGCACAATATCAAGAGCGTCACTTGTATTTGCTGGAAAAACATGTGCTCCTGGTCACTTCTCTCTGGATACTGTGTCCTTGTCAGTTTGTGACACCCAGAGAAGCATGGGGGATAAAGGGTTCATTTTAGGGAAGGGGAATCAGTACATCTGAGTGTCAGATGATACACAAGATAAAAAGCAGGATGCTCACAGAACTGTCAGGATTTCAGGACAGTTTTGCTAGGATTTTAGAATCTCAGTGATAACCAGAATATGTGAGCAGTTTGACACTAACTTGACAAACTGGCTTGAAGTCATGACAGTGACTTGGATGCCCTTCTGCACATTGGCCCTAATCCGAGATTCTGGATTCTATATATTTAGCCAGAGCATTCCTGGATGTTGTACTTAGGATAGGTTATTGGCTCAGAACAAATTCTAAATAAACTTCAAGACTTAAAGCATCATCAGAGTCCTCAGTTATCTCTTCATCACCTGGGACAGATTTTCCTTTTAGTTTGAGCTTTTTTAATTTAATTAATTTTATTGGGGCTGGAGAGATGGCTCAGCAGTTAAGAGCACCTGGGTTCAATTCCCAGCAGCCACATGGCACCTAGCAACCATCCATAACTCGTTTCGGGGGTCCTCTGTGGGCTCTTCATGATACAGATGCACTTAGACACATGTAGCCAATATACTCATATACATTAACAATAAAAATATTAATTTTATTTATGTGTCTGTGATGGCATGAACTTATGCACCTATTGGGGGGGGGGGTGCCCACAGACCCAGAAGAGGGCATCAGATCCCTTGAAACTGGAGTTATGGGCATTTGTGCAGCCTGATGTGGGTGCTGGGATTCAAACACTGGTCCTCATGATTAGGCAAGTACTCTTTACAGCTGAACCATCTCTCCAGCCCTTTAAAACAATATTTTTTTATTATTTTTATTTTTGTGTATGAGTGTATTGCCTGCATGTATGTAAGTGCACCCAAGGAGGCCAGAAAAGGGTGTCAGATTCCCCTGGAACTAGAGTTATGGACAGATGTTAGCTGCCATGTGGGGGCTGGGAATTGAACCCAGATCTACCGCAAGAGCCTCTTAACAGTTGAGCCATCTCTTTAGCCTCACCACCCCCCCTTGAGACAGGGTCTCCCTCTATAGCCCAAGCTGGTCTTCTGCTCTCAATCCTCTTGCTTCCACTACCCCCTGGAGCTGGGATTACAGGTATGTGGCTCTGGGACAGATTTCTCCCTGCCCTGTTTGTTCTTATTAACTACCCAGAGACAGTACTTTACTGCCTCTGTGTAATTGTCTTAATTTGTTTTCTCATAATAAATTCTACAATTTAATTTTGGGGTGTGTTAGGCAAACTAAATAAATACCTGTTTTATGCCGGGCATGGTGGCATATGCCTTTAATCCTAGCACTTGGGAGGCAGAGGCAGGCGGATCTTTGTGAGTTCAAGGCCAGCCTGGTCAACAGAGTGAGTTCCAGGACAGCTGGAGCTACAGGGAGACCCTGTCTCGAAAAGACCAAAAATAAATAAATAAATAAATAAATAAATAAATAAATAAATACCTGTTTTAGTTGCCAAAAGGTAAAATTGACTTTAAGGTGTTAAAAGTTATTATAAGGTATTGAGAACATTTCTATTTTCTGGATAAAGTTCCTCTCAGTCACCTGATGTTTTCTGAAGTTTCCATTTTTGCCATGGGCCCTTGAACGTTAAGGAAATATTTTGAAAATTTGGTGCCTAACACCAAATGCAGCAGAATGCTGGTTAGGATAGTCTGTAATTCTTTCTCTATTGTGAACCTTGTTAAGGGATAACAAGGTAAGGCATTTGTTAATCCTCTCTTAAGGAAATTCTGCCCTCTTGTGGATTAGAATATCCACACAGAGGAAAGGAACACTAGCTCTATGGGCCAGGTCCTTTCAAGAACCTCTGAAAGTCATGTAAACAGTGAAACAAAACTAGAGCCTTTGATTTAACAGTGTAACATCTCATTTAATGGTGAGAAGATATAACACCATATATAATCATATACATTTTGGATTTCATACTTGCCTTCCATTCAACTAGAACAGTGCCTAGAATACACTATGAGGTCAATTTGTATTTCCATGATGAGGAAGTATTTGAATATTTAGTTCAGTGTTCACATATAAGGGATCCCTTTGCAGGCCTTATATAACTATGTGAATGACCCTGTTAATCAAAAATCCACTAAATTCTGCATTTCATTCTTTTGTCAGAGAGGACTGTTAACAAGTCTATCAACATTTTTTTTTTAACACTGCCAGAATTTTTTTATTTTGAGAAAGATTTCATGATTTCTAGTAGCTAAGGAGATGGTTCAGCAGTTAAGACCACCCAGTGACCTTGCAAATGACCAGAGTTTGATTCCCAGCACCTGGCTGGCTCACAACTCATAACTCCAGTTTCAGGGGATTCAAATCCTCTGGCCTCTGAGGGGACCTGCACTCAAGTGCAAATACCCTCACATAGGCACATACATAGAATTAAAAATGTAAGTATTTTCTTTTATAAAGATATTATGAATTCCTATTTTAAATGAATTGTCTAGATTTTTAAGTTATTTTTTATTGTTATTTTTTTCCATACATCATTTCTCAATCGAATTTAGAGTCACTTCCCTTTCGATGCCCCCTCACCCCAATATCTTAACTCCAGGCTCTGGGTGTACCTCAGTGGTAGAGTGCTTGCTTACCATATACCAGGCCCTGGGTTCGATCCCTGCAAAACTAAAACCCAACAACAAGAACATATGAAGCTCTGATACTATTAAGTCTTTTGTAAGAGAAACATGTAATTACAGAACTGAAAAGAGATACAGGAAACCTCAGGGATCTCTCATTCTGTGATTGAGTCAGTCATATGTGATTCTGCCCTAGGGAGCAATATCAAGAGATTACCTGTTTGTTTTTTTTCTTTAAAATGTCTTTATTCCAAATTTACAATCTAGGGAAACCCCTTTCCCAACTTAAAGAGTTTATCAATATGGACAACATAGCAAATTTCTCATTCAAAAACATCATGGTGGCTGAGGAGATGGCTCATTTGGCTCAAGCAAGAGGACCTGGGTTCAGTCCCCAGCATTGCTGTAAAAACATCTGGAGAGAAATCTAATTGGCTATTGGCTTTCTCCTTGGAGGAATAACCCACGGCTGATGCCACAAGCTTACATCCTTTAATGGTTAGGAGATGTTATAAGCCACAGTAAGACCCTGTCATATTTAACAGAAAAAAAAGGTAATTCATGGATTAACATACCATCCAAACATCTGTGTCTATACCAAAGTAACCTACCATAACAATTAGTAATGTTTAAATACCTATATATCTAATTGCTTGTGCTTCATTAGTAGGATCAAAAGGTTATTCCTGGACAAACTGTCAGCCCATGAAAGGAAACAGCCAGAATTGACCAGAGTCCAAGACAACAGCTCCAGAGAAAGTAGATTGTTTTGCTTCTCATCCACCTGTGCCTGTTTTCTAAGCCTAGGGAACAATCTGCGGAAGAGATGGCGTGGTAGAATGTAAGGGCTGTGGTTGGGTGAATGGTGAAACTACAGCAATATAGTCTGGACACTCATTTGATCAACTTGATTGAACATACAAGCCCCCCCTGCTGGATGGTGGGACCCATGGGCTGTGTGGGTTTGGGCACAACTGCTTGTAAATTGGTTTTACATGAAGGATGCTTGTACTCATAAATTATCACTTATTGCTAAAAAATGGAAAAAAAAAAACTGAGAGAAAGATGCAGGACAGTTATGGCAGAATGCATATCTGGGATGGGGTGGGGGAGTGGGGGGAAGGGAAAGGGAAAGGGAAATATGCCTGAATTGAATTGGAAAATGATGTATGAAATACACAAACATCAAATAAAAAATAAAAAATAAAAAATTTTTTTTTAAATCTGGAGAGACCTGAGTCTTCAGTCCATATTGGAGGGTTAAAAAGCTGTGTCTCGGGGCTGGAGAGATGGCCTAGCGGTTAAGAGCGCCGACCGCTCTTGCAGAGGACCAGGTTCGATCCCCAGCACCCACATGGCAGCTGAGAGCCGTCTGAAACTCCAATTCCAGGAGAACTCCAGTTCCAGGGGAGTCCCGACACCCTCTTCTGACCTCCCGCGGCATTGCAGCACGACACGGGTGCACAGACACACATGCAATACACACAAAAATTTAAAAAAAAAAAAAAAAAAAAAAAATTTAAAAAAAGCTGTGTCTCATGGCTTTGAAGAGAGGCAAAAGCAGTGGCAGCCACAGAGTAGATGCACTTGCCAGTAAGAATTGAAGACGGGGCTGAAGAGATGGCCTAACGGTTAAGAGCGCCATCCGCTCCTGCAGAGGACCCGGATTCCATCCCCAGTACCCATATGGTGGCTGAGAACCGTCTGAAACTCCAATTCCAGGAGAACTCCAGTTCCAGGGGAATCCGACGCCCTCTTCTGACCTCCGCGGCATTGCACGACACGGGTGCACAGACTTGCATGCAGACAGTACATTCATACACATACAGAAATAAATAAAATTAATTAAAAAATATTTTTTAAAAAGCCCTGCTTTAAAAAAAAAAAAAGAATTGAAGACAGGCCAAGCAACAGTACTCTTTTTTCTTTTTACTAAGATCAAGTTTTATATCAGAAGTACAATTTCCCTGGTCTTACTGATTATTTATTCCTGGTTTTACTTTCCTTTTGGATGCTTAAGGCCACACAGCCCAGATTAACCAAGGTTTCTGTTTTCTTGAGGTCAGTTGAAGATCTGGTCCTCAGGGGTCCCTCGGGGCTTTTTTTTTTTCATGTCTCTCCAAGAATCCTCCAAACCTTCAATGCCAGGTGGGGACTACTAAAGATGCCCAGCTTGTGGACTAAGCAGCTAAGGGGATTTCCACTTCCTCAGAGTATAGACTGCCATTGTTGGACTACCTGGGCTGTATCACGGAGGCCAGTGCAGGGGGATCAAGAGAGGACACGTGCTTAATGCACTTCATTTGGGTGACCATGGGAGGAAAAGACCCCTGTGGAGCACAAGGGCAGGATTGATGGTTATTTGGGCTTGCCAAGGAGGAACCTCCGAGCACTTCCTTAAGGAAAACATGACATTTTTTTTTAGCAAAAAAAAAAAATCCTCTAATTCAGGTGATATAGGTATATATGTATGTATATATATATATGTATATATAACTATGTATACGTATATATTATATATATACGTATATATACGTATATACATATATAATATGATATACTATATATATATGTATATATAACTATGTATATGTATACATATATATATATATACATATATAAGCAATATAAGTTAGAGAGAACAACAACAAAAGAACTGGAAAAAAAAACTCTGGAAAGACTCAGAAAAAGATTCAAGACATGTATGGCAGAATGTAGGGACTCAGGTGGGGTGGGAGGCATGGAAAGGGAAGTGACTCTAAATTCGATTGAAAAATGATATATGATTTATGGAAAAAGTTTAATAACAATAAAAAAATGTAAAAAAGTCTGGGTGTGGTGGCTGGGTTTAATCTCAGTGCTGGAAAAGCAGACAGGAAGTTCTCTGAGGCTCCAAAGCCAACAAACCTAGCCCACCCACTTGGCAAGCTGGAGGCCAGTGAGCGACCCTGTTCGAGAGCACGCGCGCGCGCGCGCACGCACACACACACACACACACACACACACACACACACACACACAGGAGATCGTAGCTGCTCCTGAGGAACAACAGTTGATACTGACTCTGGTCTAACACACACACACACAGGATCATAGCTGCTCTTGAGGAACAACAGTTGATACTGACCCTGGTCTACACACACACACACACACACACACACACACACACACACAAGATCATAGCTGCTCCTGAGGAACAACAGTTGATACTGACCTCTGGTCTGCACACACAGGTGAACCCATGCACACCCACAGGAATATGCACACACAGACACAGAAGATTATGTTGAAAATGGTAAAGATACTAAAACAAAAAAGAAAATAGAAAAGATGATGCCCATGGGCATTAGTCATAGGGAGGTGGCCAGTGAAACCTAATATACCAGATCAGATGCAGTTGAACTTCCAATGAGACAACTAATGAATACTCATGAACCATGACACTACAATAAGTTTGGAAGGTAAGGAACTCAGAGATCTCCCTTAACTATGGTTATGGGGTGGCCGGAAGTTGAGTTCACTTGGCTTCACTTGGCTGAAGTTGCAGGTTATTCACTATAGGCACTGATCTCTCTCTGACCTGGAGCCAGGATGTAAGATAAGAGGTGCAGACAAACCAGAGAGACAGAAATTGACACACAAAGCTGGGGGAGCCTCCTGACACTGTGTCCCCTACTGTCCCCACCAGGAAACAAGAGTCCTATTACCTGTTCACAGCCTGCTTCTAGTGTGGGGGATTATACCAAGGCCCTTACACACAGTAGGCAAGAGCTCTAGTGGTGACCTCTAGCCTCAGCCTTCATTTTACTGTTTTTGTCTTTTTGAGACAGGGTCTCCCTGCAGTCCCATCTGGCCTGAACTCACTTTATAGACCAGGCTGGACTTGAACTCACAGAGATACACCTGCCTCTGCCTCCCCATTTTACTTTTATCTCAAGGCAGAATGCCAATAAGTTGTTGGCCTTGAACTCAGTTTATAGTCCAAATGAGTCTTGAACTTGTGAGTCTCCTACTTCAGCCTCCCTAGTAGCTGGAATTACAGGCCTGGGACTCTAAGCCTGGCCGTTTTGTAGCCTTTTGAGTGCAGGAAGGCAGCTACCACATTGCCCTTTATATTCCACCTTCCTAACGACTATCTACGACTGTCACCCGTTCCTATGTGACATGTTTCTCATATTACATCATTCTCTGGCCCACAATCCTCTGAATGCCAACTTTTTTTCTTTCAATCAGTGTCCCATCCTACTTTTAGAACCTAGCCCTGGGCGCAGAAGCTGGCTGTGGTGGCTTGGGTCATGAAAGTGCAGTGGGGGCTTCCAGACCCCATGTTTGGCCCATCATACCACCATGTACCCAGATTGCAACGCTGCTCTTGCATGTTGTTATAACTGGCAACATTTGTCTCTATTAAATTTTTTCTTGCCTTTGGCTCAGAATCTCAGCTAGCAAGACAGGTGTGTCAATCAGACATGCTTTGATTCTAGCTCAGTGGCTATATATATTTTTTTAAGTAACGTTTCCCACTTGAGAGTTGCAATGTAGACAATGATCTTGGGGGGGGAGAAAAATCAGGAGTGAGTTCTCTCTACAGACTCTCCCATCAGCTGTGTGGATCCAACGATATGTCTCAGTTTTCTCTACACTGAGCTGATAACATTAACTCATGGGGCAGTCATGGGCCTCACTTGAGACAATGCATTTGAATGAGCAGAGCTGTTAAATTAGTGGAAGGTATCAACCATTGGCTTTCCAAGAACTTTAGGGAACAAGAGATACCTTTGTATTCCCAGAACCATCTACTCTTGGTAATTGAAGAAAACAATGTAATTTTTTAATGTGGATGGACACATGGACTGAGACAGTTTGTCGAGGAAGTGAGTCCTCAATTTAACCAGCCTGTGTTAAGCTGAATACTTAGGAGTGGGGGTGTAGCTTGGTGGTAAAGCCTTTCCTAGCATGTACAAGGCCCAGGGTTTGGTCCTCAGCACTGCAATAACAAAGAACAGACTAATACTCATCCCAAGCTGGGAACAGTGGTTCACACCTTTAGTCCTAGCACTCGGGAGGTGAGTTCGAGGCTAGACTGATCTACAGAGTGAGTTCCAGGACAGCTGGAGCTACAGGGAGACCGACCCTGTCTCAAAACAAAACAAAACAAACAAAAACCCAACTCATCCCAGCACTACTTGAATCAGTGTTGGGCTCTTCCTTCCCTTCTCTTTTTTTTTTCTTTTTCTTTTTTTCTCCTCATCCCATCCCCCTCAATATCTTCTTTCCTTTTTTTCTCTCATCTTTTTCCCCCACAAATAAATTCCATAGCCTAGGAAGGAGAGAAGCACGTAGTGTGACTGATCATGACTGAAGCCCACAGTTTAGCCTTGTGCCCACACCCCACCATCTTAGGGACTCAAAACAAATACCCACTTGGGGAAAATCGTAACCAAATACCATATTGATTCCCAGATGTTTGAAATTCTACTGTAAGCTGTAAACTTCATTCCTTTAGCCTTAGGCTTTGTCTAAATACCAAACATGTTTGCACTCGTGAATACGTTGAGATGGATTTAGCAGCTCATAGCCCATGCAGTTTTTAATTTTGAAGGCCTTCATAAAGAGATTCTGGGCTGGGTTGGGTATGGGGCTGTGAAGGAAACATATACTGCACAGAAAAGGAACTTTACCAGTTGGCAGTGAGGCAGTTGGTGGGAAGCTGGCAAGAGAGGTTAAGGGCTGCCCTTGTTCCAGGTGCTCCCTCCACCTGGCATATCTGTCGTCTTTCAGAACCACTTCCCTCCCACTTATCCCTTAATTGCTGTCTTGGTAGAAGTGACCTTCTGTGTGGTATTATTAAAATTTTGGGAGCATGTGTATGTTTGTGGGAAGGAACATCCTTAGTTTTAGATATGCTTATTGAGATGTTTAGAATACAGTGCCGGATGGTCTTCATGATGTATGCTGAGAGACAGGGAAGAAGGTAAACATGGCCAAATACAGTTGCTGAACAAAATAACTTCAAACACCTCACAATCCTGGTTTGCGGCCCATGGTGTGTTTTCTATTTCTCTTTGTCTTTTAAAATGTAGTGTGTACATTTATTAATAATAGTCACCATTTGTTGAATGTATGCCATGTTTGAATATTTACACACACCATATATAATCCTTACAACCTCTCAAGGTTGCTGTTTTTATTCGAATTTTACAGAGAATGAGGCACAGTGTGGTCTCACAGCCCTTGTGATCCATCAAGTTCAGTGCTCCCAACCGATTAAGATTGAGAGCATCTTAACTTGAAAGCTCATGAATTCCCTGTCACATCATGTTGTCTCATAAGATGCATACTGTGTTCCAGAAAAGGCTGCATGTCTCATGCATACAAGTACATACACATACCCCTCACCCTATAAAATTTATATGAATAAAAAATATACATATGCATTTATACCAGGAAAACTTTGGAGTGATTTTGAGGGGTGTGTGTGTGTGTGCTGCCTGAATGTATCTAAATGCACCCATGCTTGTGCAATGCCCTCCGAGGCCAGAAGAGGACAATGAATTCCCTGGAATTGGAGTTACAGGTGATTGTTAGCCACTATGTGATGTCTGGGAAACTGAACCTGGGGGTCCACTCCCCACCTCTCTCTCATTTTGTTTTGAGACAGGGTCTGTCTCTGTAGCCCAGGCTGACTGAAATCATAGTACTCACAGCAGTTCTCCTGCTTCAGACTTTCAAATGCTAGAATGGCCTTCCTTTCACTTTTTCTAATTAGATGTGATGCTTGGACTCTCCTGAGGCTTACTTGAACATTCTTGGTAAGACAAAGTACAGGAAAACGTTTCCTACTCAGGTTTAGTGAATAGCTGAAGGATCCCCTGAGAAGAGGTATCACCAAGTAGAGGAGGGGAGTCAACATTTCTGTTACCCCTAGAGGGTGCTCTATTGTGTGCTACACAGTGTCCAGGGCCAGGATCTGGCAGGAGACAAGTAACCAACTGTAATGCTCTGATTTTGTAAATTGCTGGTCTACACAGGCTGGCAAACAACTCAAATTGCAACCTCTACAACAAGAGCTGTGACTTAGGGACGTGATAGATGCCTGTTCAGATGGTGGCAATATTTGAGTTCACCTTTAGGGTGAGTAAACATGGGTAATAGGGACAAGTTGCACCCTGCAGGCATTCGAGTAAGTACTAAGAAAGTGAGAAAATTCTGTTAAGGAAATTTAACAGAAGAGAGAGGGGACTGGAGAGCCAGCTCAGTGGTTAAGAACACTTGTTCTTCCAGAGGACCTGGGTTCAATTCCCAGAACCTACATGGCAGCTCTGTCACATTCTTCCAGACTTTTCAGACACTATGCATATACCAGTAGATGTATTGGCAATCAAAACACTTGTTCAAATAAAAATAAGTCATCACTAATTTTTTTTTAATAATAAGAAAAGAGAGGTTGGAGACTGTTTTCTAGTTACTGCCCAGCCCACTGCCCCTGGCTGTCTACTCAAACTATTTGAAAGAAGTCTAGAACGATCAAAGGGATTGTCCCCTTCCACGCATTCCCAGTACTCACTAGCTTTACTGCTGGATTTCAGTTCTCTTGGCTGCTGTTTTCTCAGAAGTTGACAGCCTGCAAGGTCTTGTTTAGTGCTTATTAGTCCTTGAGTGCCCACGGCATCCTATGCTAGCCACTAGCCACGAGGTGGTTGGGTGGCCCTTTCTTCTCACCCACCAGATGGCAGACATATGTAAAGCAGTCTACAAACACTACCAAGGCCCCTGCCAGCTCAAACTGTATGATCAATATATGCATATATATGTATATATATTGCATATATATATATTTTAACTACAGAGGGGTTACAGAAATCTATAGAGATCCTGGTGGCATCTTGAGATATGGAGAGTTGAGGTTCAGGGAATACAACAGATCCCGGGGCTCTGGCTGATGCTCCCTGCTTTGGTTAAGCCACTTATATTCAGGGAGGCACCCTCCTGGCACTGCCGTATTTAATTCTGGATTTGGTATAAATAGAACTTGGCACTATGTCAGAGCATACCACCCACAATAATGTTCTGGTCCTTTGGGGACATCAACCAAATCTGAGCCTTTGATTCCCTCTAGTGGCTTCATTCAGTAAATCTCAGAGCTGATTCTTTGCATTTATTTGTTCCATCTTCCAGCAAGGGCCTCCTGTATGCAGTTGCTTGGTGCTAGGTTCTCTTACTTTGTGTGGGATTAGGGCAGGAGTTTCATTTGTACACTGTTGATTTCAATAGAAATAAAGGCCAGAGCTCCTACTTCCAAGTATTCATATATATATATATATATATTCCAAGTACTTCATATATATAATCAAATGTGAGTCTACTGCATGGAATTCATCTCATGCTCTTGCTCTACGTTTATTCCAAAAGGACTTGATGCTTGGGGTCCACATGACAAGAAGTGACAAGAATAGAAGTTAGGCTTATAATACTAACCTGAGTGGATCCAAGGCTAAGCTGAATGTTGTTATGGACAGCCCATGAATGAGAGCCATTGGTAGAAGCCAGCTGTTTACTGTCATTCACGGATACCTTCCTACTTCTTATCCTGAGCACTTGTCCTCAGCATTTCCCCTCCCCTGGTCTCCATTCTTTCCTGATCCTCTACTTTTATCCACATGAATTCTTTTTTCCAGACAAAGCCCAAATGATCTGTGGATGGCTTTAGTTGTCAATTTGACACAGCTCAGTAGAGGGAACCTCAATTGGGGAATTTCCTCCCTTGGACTGGCACTCCTTGATTGTTAGGTGGTGTGTGAAGACCCAGCCCACTGTGGGTGGTATCACCCCTGGGCAGGTGGTCCTGTATTATATAAGAAAGCGAGGGGCTGGAGAGATAGCCTGGTGGTTAAGAGCACCAACTGCTCTTGCAGAGGACCCGGGTTAGAATTCCCAGCACCACATTGCGGCTAAGAAGTTGCCTGTAACTCCAATTTCCAGGAGAATCCGAGTTTCTGGGGTTCCACATATGCACGGCGCCGCTCTTTCTCTGAACGCACAACCGGGCAGGCAATTGCACGACCATCGGTGTTATATACTCTTAACTGGCAGACAGTTAATTTCATGATAACATCACAAAATGATTTAAATATAATAGGCCAGGTTTTCAATAGGTGTGACAGGTATCGATCTTCTTGTTGAGTTTTCAAGGGCATAGCTGGTGTCTAAGATGATAGTATCCAGGCAGTGGGATCGCAGCCTACAGGGGACTTAATTTTCTCCATTTTTTCTATCTCGAAAAGAACAAATAAATAAATATAATATACTAATATAAAAATTATAACTTATGTTGTAAGAGTCGAGGTATGATTGGAGAAACAGGACGAACAAATTAAAGGGCGCCAGTGAAGATTGTAATGATCTTGGGGGGGTGTTCACTACAATAAATTTATATTCGTTGACTTCGTGGCGCGCGGGGGCCGTTTTGTTTGTAGAGTAATTATTTAGTGCCTTCATACATGCATGCGACTACAGATTAGCACACGTTGGTTTTATCTGGCTCTCCCATTGCTCGTGCCCCACTACTGGTGCCTTGCCTCGCCGTTTCAACGACCTGCAAAGGTGATAGAAATCATCCGGCAAAGTTGGTTTTGGTTAGAGTGTTTTTGGGAGGTTTTTATTTTTTTTTTTTTGTGTCTTTTAGACAGGGTTCCCACTGTAGCCCCAGCTGGCCTGGAACTCACTCTGTAGAGCCAGGCCGGCCTTGAATCACAAGATCGTGCCTGCCTCTGCCTCCCAAGTGCTAGGATTAAAAGGCATGGGCTACCGACACACAGCTTGGTCGACTAGTTTTGTCATAGCAATGAAGGCAAACTAGAAACCATCTTCCCTACCTTTTTTCTTTTTTAATTTTTAAAATATTTTTTTTTTTTTTTTTAAATTATTTATGTTGTTTGTGTGTTTTGCCTGTGTGCAGATCAGGAAGAAGCAGAATTCAGATCCTGGAGTGGAGTTATAGGCTGGTAAGGGAACCAAACCTGGGTTCTCTAGAAGAGCAGCAAATGCTCATAAGTGCTGAGTCATCTCCTCCATCTTTAAAATTGTTCTTTTGAGCCCAGAATGCTCTCAAACTTTTGATCCTCCAGCCTCCAAGTGCTAGTATTACAGGCATGTGATTACAACTACAGAGCTTTTTAATTTTATTTTCTTTTATATACAGCATAGTCAGCCGGGCTTGGTGGCCTTATAATCCTAGCACTCGGGGAGGCAGAGCTGGGGCCAAGGGAGACCTGTCTCAAAAAGACCAAAAAAAAGAGTAAATAACTATATCAGTATATCAATATCATGTCCAGGTTGCTTTTGAACTGTGCTCAATGATCTTGCAATCTTGCAGTCTCAGCCTCCTGGGAAGCTGAGATTACAGATGTGCACCATCATGATCACTGAAATACCTTCTTAGTAATAAAAGCAGTTGTCTTTTATTCAGAACTAAAGTGCTAATTAGACACTGTATTAGATGATTTTCATACAGTATTTCTAATATTTACAAAGCCCTTGCAAGATTTCCCTAAACCCTGTAATTAGTTGCTTAGAATTTCTCTTCTCTAAATTGGCATAATCCTTTGATCATGAATTTTTTCTTTTATGTTACAATTGTTTAGTTGTCTTTTCATCCTCCTAAACTCATGCTACTTGTCAGCAACAATGTTCTAGAATGAGAGCAGCTCATTTGCAAAACAGGAAGGATGATCTCTAAGGTTCTCTCTAGCTTCAGGTGGTTTTGATTCTGTAACTTCAAAGAAAGAAGGCTGCGGTAACTCCATGCATTGTTCCCATGAGTGTCAACTTTTCTCAGAAGTCTCTGCTAGAAGACAGAAAGAGCAAAAGACATAATTGTTGAATATGTCACTGGTTTTTGTTTTACACTGCTTATGTGGTGGGCGGGGATTATACCTAGCCTCTCAACATGCTAATGCATCTGCCACTGGGTGATATTCACAGCCCTTTTTTTTAACTTTATTTGGATAAGGTTTTATTATATTGCTCAGGTTAGCCTTCAACTCACTGTATAGTCTAGGCCTGGCCTTGACCTGTCATCTACCAGCTTCGGGCCTCCAAAATACTCCAAAATGGGAGTACAGGCCTATATCACCAAGCCCAGCAACCATTTCATAACTGATTTAAAAAATCTGGTGAGAGGGGCTGGAGAAATGGCCTAGCGGTTAAGAGCGCTGACTGCCTCTTGCAGAGGACCTGAGTTCGATCCCCAATCACCCACATGGCGGCTGAGAACCCGTCTGGAATCCAAATTCCAGGAGAACTCCAGTTCAGGGGAATCCGACACCTCTTCTGACCTCCGCAGCATTGCATACAAGGGTGCACAAACCTCCATGCAGACAGTACATTCATAGCATAAAAAAAAAAAAACTGGTGAGAGAAGCTGGCATGGTGGTCTTATACTTATACCTATTATACCTAACTGCAGCTAGGCAGGAGAGATTGCCTTGAGTTTGAGGCTAGCCTGGGCTACACGATGAGGATCTCTAGTCTGAGCTACAATTGTGAACCCTGTCTCAAAAAAAAAAAAAAAAAAAAAGCAAATGCAGGGCTACTGAGAAGGCTGAGCAGGTGAAGACCCTACTGCCAAGCCTGCCAGCATGAGTCCCATCCCTAGGACCCACATGGTAAAAGGAGAGAACCAACTTCAGAAAGCTGTCTTCTGACTTCTACATATGTGTGTAATATGAATACATACATACATGCAAACTAACTGAATAAATAATAAAAATGTATTAAAGTTATTCATAGAAATTAAAATAAATTCAACCAATAAACAGACAAACTGATAAGGGAGGAGAGACAGGCAGTAGGAGGGTGAAGTTCTAGAAGGCTAAAGGTGGGATGGACTCTGTCAGTGGAAGAGCCACAATGAGACGATGGGACAGCCTTTGAGAGACTTTGAGCCCAGGATTCCCCCAAAGCCTTGTCCCACCCCTGTTCTTGCCCACAGGGACTTCTAAAACGTATTTGTTCTAATATTTGCTTGCCACAGGCTCTCATTCAGCATCTGCATTGCTGATTAGAGGTTTCTTCTTCTTCTAGTGTCCTACTATGTTGGAGCACTGGGGACTCACACTGAGATCAAGAGGGTGGCAGAAGAAAAGGTTACTTTACCCTGTCACCATCAACTGGGGCTTCCAGAAAAGGACACCCTAGATATTGAATGGCTGCTCACTGACAGTGAAGGGAATCAGAAGGTGGTAAGTACACTCCTGCTGCAGATTTCCTCCTTCTGCCTGGATGTGCTTTCTTCAGCCTTTCATTTAGTCCTTCTCATTCACTCAGAAAGCATCTGAGTTGCATTCTCATCTAGCTTCTGCCTGAAAGACTTCACATACAAAACTACAGAAAAAGACGTGGGGTGGTGGTACACACGTGGAATCCTAGCACTTGGGAGGTACAAGCAGTAAGAACTTTAGTTTAAAGCCAGCCTGGGCTACATAGTGAAACCCTGTCTCTAAAAAGAAAGGGAGGGGGCTGGAGAGATGAGATGGTTCAGCGGTTAAGAGCACTGACTGCTCTTGCAGAGGACCTGAGTTCGATTCCCAGCATCCACACTGGGACTAAGAACCATCTTAGGCCAGGCGTGGTGGTGCACGCCTTCAATTCCAGCACTTGGGAGGCAGAGGCAGGTAGATCTCTGTGAGTTCCAGGCCAGCCTGGTCTACATAGTGAGTTTCAGGCCAGCTGGGGCTACAGGGAGATCCTGTCTCAAAAAGACCAAAAAAAAAAGACAGTATATCAGTATATCAATATCATGTCCAGGTTGCTTTTGAACTGTGCTCAATGATCTTGCAATCTTGCAGTCTCAGCCTCCTGAGGAGCTGAGATTACAGATGTGCACCATCATGATCACTGAAATACCTTCTTAGTAATAAAAGCAGTTGTCTTTTATTCAGAACTAAAGTGCTAATTAGACACTGTATTAGATGATTTTCATACAGTATTTCTAATATTTACAAAGCCCTTGCAAGATTTCCCTAAACCCTGTAATTAGTTGCTTAGAATTTCTCTTCTCTAAATTGGCATAATCCTTTGATCATGAATAATTTCCTTTTATGTTACAATGCTGTTTAGTTGTCTTTTCATCCTCCTAAACTCATGCTACTTGTCAGCAACAATGTTCTAGAATGAGAGCAGCTCATTTGCAAAACAGGAAGGATGATCTCTAAGGTTCTCTCTAGCTTCAGGTGGTTTTGATTCTGTAACTTCAAGAACAAAGAGCTGCGGTAACTCCATGCATGGTTCCCATGAGTGTCAACTTTTCTCAGAAGTCTCTGCTAGAAGACAGAAAGAGCAAAAGACATAATTGTTGATATATGTCACTGGTTTTTGTTTTACACTGCTTATTGTGGTGCTGGGGGATTATACCTAGGGCCTCTCACATGCTAATGCTCTGCCACTGGGTGATATTCACAGCCCTTTTTTAACTTTTTATGTTGAGATAAGGTTTCATTATATTGCTCAGGTTAGCCTTCAACTCACTGTATAGTCTAGGCTGGCCTTGACCTGTCATCTACCAGCTTCGGGCCTCCAAAATACTCCAAAATGGGAGTACAGGCCTATATCACCAAGCCCAGCAACCATTTCATAACTGATTTAAAAAATCTGGTGAGAGGGGCTGGAGAAATGGCCTAGCGGTTAAGAGCGCTGACTGCTCTTGCAGAGGACCTGAGTTCGATCCCCAATACCCACATGGAGGCTGAGAACCGTCTGGAAATCCAATTCCAGGAGAACTCCAGTTCCAGGGGAATCCGACACCCTCTTCTGACCTCCGCAGCATTGCATAACAAGGGTGCACAAACCTCCATGCAGACAGTACATTCATATGCATTAAAAAAAAAAAATCTGGTGAGAGAAGCTGGCATGGTGGCTTATACTTATACCTATATAATCCTAACTGCAGCTGAGGCAGGAGGATTGCCTTGAGTTTGAGGCTAGCCTGGGCTACACAGTGAGTCTCTAGTCTGAGCTACAATGTGAGACCCTGTCTCAAAAAAAAAAAAAAAAGCAAATGCAGGGCTACTGAGAAGGCTGAGCAGGTGAAGACCCTACTGCCAAGCCTGCCAGCATGAGTCCCATCCCTAGGACCCACATGGTAAAAGGAGAGAACCAACTTCAGAAAGCTGTCTTCTGACTTCTACATATGTGTGTAATATGAATACATACATACATGCAAACTAACTGAATAAATAATAAAAATGTATTAAAGTTATTCATAGAAATTAAAATAAATTCAACCAATAAACAGACAAACTGATAAGGGAGGAGAGACAGGCAGTAGGAGGGTGAAGTTCTAGAAGGCTAAAGGTGGGATGGACTCTGTCAGTGGAAGAGCCACAATGAGACGATGGGACAGCCTTTGAGAGACTTTGAGCCCAGGATTCCCCCAAAGCCTTGTCCCACCCCTGTTCTTGCCCACAGGGACTTCTAAAACGTATTTGTTCTAATATTTGCTTGCCACAGGCTCTCATTCAGCATCTGCATTGCTGATTAGAGGTTTCTTCTTCTTCTAGTGTCCTACTATGTTGGAGCACTGGGGACTCACACTGAGATCAAGAGGGTGGCAGAAGAAAAGGTTACTTTACCCTGTCACCATCAACTGGGGCTTCCAGAAAAGGACACCCTAGATATTGAATGGCTGCTCACTGACAGTGAAGGGAATCAGAAGGTGGTAAGTACACTCCTGCTGCAGATTTCCTCCTTCTGCCTGGATGTGCTTTCTTCAGCCTTTCATTTAGTCCTTCTCATTCACTCAGAAAGCATCTGAGTTGCATTCTCATCTAGCTTCTGCCTGAAAGACTTCACATACAAAACTACAGAAAAAGACGTGGGGTGGTGGTACACACGTGGAATCCTAGCACTTGGGAGGTACAAGCAGTAAGAACTTTAGTTTAAAGCCAGCCTGGGCTACATAGTGAAACCCTGTCTCTAAAAAGAAAGGGAGGGGGCTGGAGAGATGAGATGGTTCAGCGGTTAAGAGCACTGACTGCTCTTGCAGAGGACCTGAGTTCGATTCCCAGCATCCACACTGGGACTAAGAACCATCTTAGGCCAGGCGTGGTGGTGCACGCCTTCAATTCCAGCACTTGGGAGGCAGAGGCAGGTAGATCTCTGTGAGTTCCAGGCCAGCCTGGTCTACATAGTGAGTTTCAGGCCAGCTGGGGCTACAGGGAGACCCTGTCTCAAGGAAAAGAAAAAAAAAAAGGGAAAATAAAATAGTTTGGGTTCTGAGGGTAAGAGAGTCTTTTAGGTAACCAGAACTAAAAAGCAAAGAATAAAGCTACTTGGCATTTGGGGAGGGAATCACACCATTAACATCTTTGCCTAAGAAGGGAATTAAGATAGAGTAGCTTGATCCCCTAGTCTACTGGGCAGAACCTAAAGCCCAGAGCTCTCTTCCTCCTGTGCCTCTGAAACATTTACTACCTACCTAGACTTCAGCTTTACACAGTCATGAATTCTAGGTTCCAAAGATTATAGAATGACAAACAACATGTGATGCACAGGAGCAAGTGTAAGATGTCTCACAGCTGCTCACAAATAAAAGTAGACCACAAGAGAACGGGTGCTGGTTCTGCAGCCAGAAAATAGAGGAACAGGTCTTTCTTTTAGGCTCACCCTGGGAAGGTCATAATGGACTTTTGGTGTAACATGCTTTTGGCAGTGTGTACCTAACTTGTGTGCTTGGCCTCATGAGGATCCACCAAGCTGCCTGTCATTAGAGTAAGAAGAAAGTAACCCACCATTATCACCCTTTCTGCCTTGGCTGCAGGCAGCTAGGGTCTTCCTCACTTGGGTATTCCAGCATAATTATTCTCACGTGCTGACTTGTCTTTGTTGTTATTCAAAGACTTATCTTTTTCTTTAAATAAAATTTTTTAAATTTTATTTATTTTTGTATGTGTATGAGTGTACTGTCTGCATATAGGTCTTGTGCACCCATGTCATGCAATGCAGCGGCAGAGGTCAGAAGAGGGTCTTGGACTGGAGTTCTCCTGGAATTGGAGTTATAGATGGTTCTTAGCTGCCATATGGGTGCTGGGGATCGAACCTGGTCTTCTGCAAGAGCAGTTGGTACTCTTAACCACTAGGCTATCTCTCCAGCCCCTTATCTTTTTCTTAAGACTATGATTGAGAATGAAATAATGATGGAAATCTAAGTCATGAAAAAGACTAGTCTGTCATAGCAGTGAAAAAAGGGGGTGTGGGGTTTGCTGCTTTTTAAAATCCAGAGTGTATTCTATGATTTCCAGGCTTAAAGATACACCTATGGGTATCTTTATTTTGTCTTGGCCTACCCTAGTTGCTGAGGAGCTGCATAGTGTCAGGGGTGTTAGCATATCTCACCTGCTGTTAGAGGTGTATGGCATGTCCCTTTATAGTGTTTGGCCTTGCTATGAGTCTAAGACCAACTCTAGCTTTCTGAACCTATTTTTGTCTTTATATCTTACTATGTAAACACAGAAGTATTTCCTGCAATGTGTTGGACAGTTTTCTCTATGAATCTAGATGCTGCTCAACTTTGGATAAGATTACATTTCCATAAGCCAATGAGAGACATCAACACAAGTTCAGCACATATTTAATACACCTATCCCACTGAATATCAAAGGTGGACCTAGCTACCTTAAATGTATGGGGCAAAATGGTCTAGCATAATGTTTATTTGATAATAAAATGTTGAATATCATGTGAAAAAATGATTTTTTAAAAAAATCTATAACTTGGAGAAGCTTAGAAACTTGCCCTTTTTATAGAACTTTACTCTTTCTCTGATGAAAACAAATGACAAGTTGTTCTTCCCTCCGATCTGTCTCTATTATTAGTTTCATAAGATGGCTTGTGCTGGGAGAAGCTAAGATTTTCACTAAAAATAAATTTCAGCATCAAACTGGAGTTTAACCTGCTTAAGAGGCTGCCAGCACCACCTGCCTTCTTTGGTGCTGCTTGTCATTTTGCTCTCTACTGCACCATTCTAAGACGACCTGCTCTCTGTAGAGCAAGGTCACCTTGACCTGAGCATGTTTACTTCAGGAATTCTTGGTCAATCTCTGACATGATATTCTCAGTTCTGAATGGAGGACATGTGTCTGCGTGCCTACAATAAAAATCTAAGAGTGAATCTGATAAAGACTGTCCTCTGACCACACTTGAATCAGGTTCCTGAGTTCTTCCTGACCAGAACTGATGTTGACCTTCCCTTTCTGTCCTTGTGGAATACATTTTGAGCAAGAGTCCAGCTAAGTCATTTTAGTGGAAATCTTTCACTCTTTATATCTGACCATCTTTAATATCTAAGACAGAGTCAACCTTCAACAATAATTCTCTCGAGCCAGTGAAGCCAGAAACTCTCTTATCCCCGATGTTTCTTCTTAATAATACTAGGCCCCACTATGTCTCTAGAATCAGAGTTGAACCCAGTCTCTCACCCCTACTCAAGACCCCACAGCAGTAGTCACTAAGCCTATCATCATTAGCCAGAAGAATAGCTTTCCTTACCATCTTTTTTTTCTATTCCAACTGTCCTGGAACTCACTATGTAGACCAGGCTGGCCTTGAACTCACAGAGATCCACCTGCCTCTGCCTCCTAAGTGCTGGGATTAGAGATGTGTGCCACCACACCCAGCACCATCTTTTTTGTTTTCTTTACTATTTCATTTATTTTATTTTATGTGTATGAATGTATTGCCTGCATGTGGGTAGGTGCACCCATGTTATGCAATGCCCACAGAGTCAGAAGAGGGCATTGGATTCCCTTGGAACTAGAGCTACAGACAGTTGTTGGCTGCCATGGGGGGCGGTGGGGGGTTGAAATCAAACTTGGGTCCTCCGCAAGAGCAGACAGTGCTCTTAACCACTGAGTCATCTCTCCAGCCCCTTTCTTTACTATCTTTAACAAGTATTACCAAATAATTTTCTCTGCTTTGTATTTGTTGTTTACCAATGCTCACTCAGAGCAGGTCCTGACTTTTCTCTTTAACACCCACATATCTAATGTCTACTTAAGAGTTTTCATTTGAAGCCAGGCGTGGTGGCGCACGCCTTTAATCCCAGCACTTGGGAGGCAGAGGCAAGCGGATATTTGCGAGTTCAAGGCCAGCCTGGTCTACAGAGTTCCAGGACAGCTGGGGCTACAGGCGAGACCCCTGTCCTCAAAAGCCCAAAAAAAAAAAAAAAAAAAAAAAAAAAAAAGAGTTTTCATTTGAACTGAAGAAAAGAAAGGAGTCACTGAATTATAACCAACTGGACCTAACAGTGAGGAAGTTAATGTAGGTTTGAAAAGCCATTCATAGTAGGAGTTAATCTCAGCACTTGTGAGGCAAAGGCAGGCAGATCTTTGTGGGTTTAAGGCTAGCTTGGTCTTCATAGAGAGTTCTAGGCCAGCTAGGGCTACATAGTAAGTTTATGTCTCAAAAAAAGAAAGGGGGCTGGAGAGATAGATTGCTCTTGCAGAAGACCTGGGTTTGGTTCCTAGCGTCTACATGGAGGCTAACAACTATAACTCCAGTTCCAGGGGATCTCATGCCCTCTTCTGACCTCTGCAGGCACTGCATGACATGGGTACACTTACATTCATGCAGAGAATGTGCACTAATACACAGAAAATAAAAACAATAAAATATTTTTACAAAGCAAAGAAACAAAGAGGCCATTCACATGCAGCTACCCTAACTTCCTTACTTAGTATCTTCAGTTGATAACCTAGGGATAGACATCCAGTCAGACATCCAGATCACATGGATATATTTAGCACTCTACACCATAGTAGGTGCCAGGGCATGGTTATGAAAATACCATTATATTTCTTGCCTCCTAGAAGCTTGCAATGAAAGATATTCAGAAATTTGAAAGGAAAGGAGAGAAAGTGGAGGGTGGCGGTTAACTCACAATGGTAGAGCACTTGCCTAGCATGCATTAAGGCCTGGGCTCCATCCCCAGCACCAAATACACTGAGTGTGTTGGTGCATATCTGTAATCCCAGCAGGAGAATTAGAAATTCAAAGTCATGTTGGTCGCATAGAGGGTTGGAGTCTAGTCTGAGCTACATGAGACCCTGTCTCAACAAACAAGCAAAGATTCAATTTTATCAGAAATCAGCATGTGATTTATTTATTTAGCCTAAGTCAAGTACATTACCATGATCTCTTTTTGGGTGCATTACTAAGGAAAATAATGGATCTTGAACATAAGCACTACCTGGAAAACCATCTAATAGCAGAGGCTGCTGCTAAGTGACTAATGAGCTGGTCCCCTCTATAGCATAAATGTGCAAGATAAAGGGATGGTTTATGTCCCAAGCTGGATGGAGCAGGACTGCATAGATTTTTGTGACACTACTCAGAATGGTGCACAGTTTAAACATATTGTTTACTTCTGGGCCTTTCAGGGCACTGAAGCCACAGATAAGAGGGCTGCTGCATAAAAGAAGAACCACTGGCCAAGAGAAGGAGGAAGGGAGAGGTCAGGGACAGCTTCCTGTAAGAAAGCTTTAATCCTAGAACTTGGTAGGTAGAGGCAGGCAGATCTTTGTGAGTTCAAGGCCAGCCTGGTGTACACAGTGAGTTCTAGGACAGCTGGGGCTACAGGGAGACCCTGTCTTGAAAAGACAAAAAAAAAAAAAAAACACCTTAACTGTTTATTTTTTCAGAGTCTTGCTATATGTCCCAGGGTATCCTCTAACTCATAGCAATTCTCTTGCCTCAGCCTCTGAGAATGCTGAGATTATAGGTATGTACTACCATGCTTGCTTTTTTTTGAGACAAAGGCCCATGTAGCTCAGAATTCAAGACCTACTTGCCTCAGTCTCTTGAGTGTTAGAGATATAGGCAAGCACCACAACATGCAGCTTTGATCTAAGTCTCAACTAAAGGAGCCGTCTTGAAGAAACCACAATGGCAGAGACAAAAGGCTGGAAAATTCAGGAAAATCCTAAGCTGCTAGCACAGGTAGAACATACGATGTGAGCCCGAAGAGCTGCATGATCAGAGCCGCTAAGAGCTCCCTGGCTATACTATGGAGTTTAGAATTGTTCCTATAATGCAATAGAATTTTAGAAAGATTTTAAGAGTGCTGGGTTAAAAAAGAAAAAGAAATCATAAGCTGAAGATGCTAAAAGATATATGTGGAATGCATATATGCATATTTTGGAGTGATACATATTGGAAGGAACAAAAACAACAAAAGCCTGGGTTCAAAGAACTGACTGAAACAGTGAACTTCTGCTTAAAACAAACTTCTGCATCGAAAATTTTAAGAGACTGAGAAAAAGATGAAAAACATGTTTGACAGAATGCATGAGCTCTGGTGGGGTGGGGGGGTAGGAAGGGGGAATGGGTCTAGACTTGATTGGAAATTTTGTATGAAATGCACAAAGCTTCAATAAAAATTGGCTTTGGAAAAAAAAAGAGTGCTAGGGACATACTTGCATTTTAGGGTAATCACTCAGACACAGGTATGCTGATTTAAGAACACTTCAACTTAAAGCAAAACTTCATACTATAAAATAAAGATTTCTCTTCTCCTCTTGGTGGTGTTTTGTTTTTGAGGTAAGACTTCACTGTAGAGCTGGTGAGATGGCTCAGCAGGTAAAGGTCCTTGCTGCCAAGATGGACAACCTGAGAAAACTAACTCCCACAGGTTGTCCTCTGAACTACACACTTATGCTGTCATACACACACACACACACACACACACACGCACGCACGCACGCACACACACGCACACACACACACACACAGGTGCGCAAAATATACCTAAATATTTTTTAAATCTCACTATATATCCTGAGCTGGCCTCAAATTCTCTTTCATTCTGTCTCAGTCTTCTGACTGCTGGGATTATAGACATGCACCACCACATTCTACTTATAGTTTTTTTGTTGTTGTTGTTCTTTTCAAGACAGGGTCTCCCTGTAGCTCCAGCTGTCCTGGAACTCACAATGTAGACCAGGCTGGCCTTGAACTCACAAAGATCCCCCTGCCTCTGCCTCCCGAGTGCTGGGATTAAAGTCATGTGCCAGCACCCCCGGCCTTACAATGAGGCTTTAAAGCAGTCTTGAGTATTTGGGAATCTGAACATAGAGGTAATAAATGAAGAATGGGCAAGGCTGTCAGGACCTTATAACTGACAGGGTGTTGGAAACAGAGTGAGTCTGAGGGTGGCTGAGAAATAAACAGGCTGAATAGCTGTAGTGCTTAAAGTGGGCTGACCAGTGACACAGGTCCCAAGTTTAGCACTGCATTTCAATCTGAGAAGAAACATTTTTATCTCTTTTGTCTAGAATTCTCAGAACAGGAAGGGAACATCTAGGGGTGGGTAGGCAGTCCCAGGAAAATTTGTATTTCAGTATTGATAGTATGGTCAAAGACCGGGTGCTTGATTCCTTGTTCTAAAGATGGGGATGCAACTAATTTCTTTCTTTTCAGGGGGGCAGGGTCTCACTATTTAGCACCAGCTAGCCTGGAACTTGCTATGTAGACCAGGCTGGACTTGATCCCACAGAGATTCTCCTGCATCTACCTCCTGATTACTGGAATTAAAGGCATGTGCCACCACTCTTGGCTCGCAACTAAATTTCTAAAGTGAAGTGGACTCCCTTCTCCCCCAAAGGCAGGAACACACATGGAAATCTATTTTCTCAGATGAAGAAATTAGAACAGCAATCTTTCTGATTCCCATTCGTAGCCTCTCACACTTCATTCTTTCCCCCTTCCTTTTGGCTTTGAGCAAGAAAAATCTCTGATCTAAAGCAGAAACTGTGCCAATGAGCTAGCTCAGCAAGTAAAGGAGCCTGCTGCCAAGCCACCAACCTGATGTGGGACCCATAGGGTAGAAGGAGAGACCCAACTACCAGAGCATGTTGTCTTCACTGCCTCTTATGTGCATGTCCCCCCACAAACTGTAATAAAACCGACAGAAATAGGTAATTCAATTCATGTAATTCAAAGCAATTTTACAACTGCTACACAGGCCACAGCACAGCAGAGCAACTGCCAGAAAGTGGAGCTGATCCATCCATTCCATGTAAGTCTTAACAAACTGACCTAGGCCCACCAAGAACATCATGAAACAGACAGCCTCATGACAGCTGTGAGTCACACATTTATTTTTTCATTTACTTGTGAAAGGATTAAATTGGCTTTCATTGTTCTGTCTCACTACAATGCACAGTTTATTCTTAGCTACCTTTTCTACAGTTAGAAATAATGGGGCCAGAGATATTACCCAATGGCTAAAGGTACCTGCACCAAGCCTGACAACATGATCCCTAGGACACCCATGTGATGGTTCTCTACCCTTTACATGCGCAGTAGCATATGTGCCAACACATCACACATGCACACATACATACACACAAAGTGTATTTAAATTTTTATTATTTTATATGTGAATTTATTGCTGGCATGTAAGTGCATTCATGTCATGCAATGCCTGTGGAGATCAGAAGAGAGCATCAGATCCCCTGGAACTGGAGTTATAGACAGCTGTAGCAACCATATGGGTGCTGGGAACCAATGTCATCTACAAGAGTAGCTGGTGCTTTTAACCACTGAGCCATCTCTCCAGCCCCCTAAAACTTTTTACACAAAAGGATTATAATGAAGACCATTATTTTGTACACTTATTTTTTTTTTGTACAATGAAGCAAACAAGCACCTGGAGTACAAAGTGTATCTTTAAAAAAGTCAAAACTATGCCAGGCATGGTGGTACATGCCTATAATTCCAGCACTTGGGAGACAGAAGCAAGCATCTCTGTGAGTTCAAAGCCAGCCTGGTCTACATACTGAGTTCCAGGACAGTTGGAGGTATAGGGAGACCGTGTCTCAAGAAGAAAAAACAAAATAAAACAAAACCAAAAAACACTAAGCTATATTGCAAAGCTGGAGATAAGGCCCACGTTAGAAGTGTGCATGAGATCTCGTATTAAGTGATTAACTATAAGAGTGACTTACAATGGAATGATCTCTGCTTCCCAAAGATATATGCTTACCTGTATATTATTGCCCATCTTCATGAAATAATGAGACAGAGTGTAGGGAAGTGAAGAAAACCAGAGAGTCAGGCCTGTTACCTATATTAAGCATTATGGGAAAGATTTGCACACTAACTGGGGAGCCAGGAAAGGCTGTACACAGAAAGCAGCCAATATAGGTGTGTCTCAGGCAAAAATAAATAACGGGAGAGTCACTTCAGAAGGAAACAACTGCATGACCACAGCCAGAGACACCGTGAAATAAGAAACCTCAGAGCTAAGTGTGGTAGCACATATCTGCAATTCTGGCACTTGTGAGGCTGAGGGAGGAGCATTATGGGTTTGAGATGATATACTGAGTTCAAGGCCAGCCTGGGCTATATAAGGTGTCCTTTTTTTCAAGAGAGAGGAATTATCAGACTTGAAAACTAAGTTCTGGCCGGGCGTGGTGGCGCACGCCTTTAATCCTAGCACTTGGGAGGCAGAGGCAGGCGGATCTTTGTGAGTTCAAGGCCAGCCTGGTCTACAGAGGAGTTCCAGGACAGCTGGGGCTACAGGGAGAGCCTTGTCTCAAAAAA
>VZQC01007605.1:1694238-1724744 GCA_009823505.1 Rhizomys pruinosus
AAAAAAAAAAAAAAAAAAAAAAAAAAACTAAGTTCTTCAGAGATATCAAGGCAGAGGTAAGTAATAAAGAATGGTATAGACTGCACTGGAATCTGCATGTGCCAGTGCTAGGTGTCTCCTGAACATCTGAACATCATTCCCTCCCTCCCTCCCTTCCAGCTGAAAACTTGCTATGTAGAGCAGGCTGGTCTCATATGTGTAGCAATTATCCTGCCTTAGCCTCCCAAGTGCTGAGACTGAACATCATTTTCAAGCTAAGGGATATTCCAATTAGTTCAGTAAATGCATTATTTTAGTAAAAATTTTAGCTTTTAATTAAAATATCCAAGCAACATTTTGCCAACATTCTGCACTCTCTTTACCTCACTCTCCAAGTGCAGGCAGGGAGAGGGAAATCTACGTTTTGAAGAGAGGAGGCAAGAGGGAAGGGGATTTATTACAGAGATAGATAACAACAAAGTGTATGATGACACTGCAGAGGGTTGACAAAATGGAAAAATTGATGGACACTTTACTGGATGGCTTTGAATCTTTACAGGAAAACATTGATGAGCTGTAGAACAGAGCCATATGATTTAGGACAGTTAAGGAGCTCAGAGAGAGAGATTGGAACAGCTGCACTCAGAGCCGTGCCTAGGGACCCGCATGTGCCTGCATGCTTAGGGTAGGATTGTTCTTTTTTTTTTGGTCTTTTTGAGACAGGGTCTCCCTGTAGCCCCAGCTGTCCCGGAATTCACTCTGTAGACCAGACTGGCCTTGAACTCACAAAGATCTGCCTGCCTCTGCCCCCCGCCCCCCTCCCAGTGCTAGGATTAAAGGCGTGCGCCACCACTTCTTTGGATTGAGGTGCATTCTTCTTCCTGCCTCTCTTATTTAGTTTGCATATCTTTCACAGTCTGATTCAAATACCATCAACCTTTCTGGAACACACATTCCAACTAAATCATTCCATTTATTCTTTGTTTATTCTTCTCTCCTCGTTGATCTCACACAGTTGTAAATACTGGAAATCAAAAAGAGGGTTCTACTCCTTCAAATGGAAACCTGGTGGGAAGCAGCCATCCCATGTTTGCTTATGTTTAAAATCAAGTGGGAGGACAAAGCTGTGGTCCCTGAGGCTTTGGTGGACTCAATCAGCATGGTTTCTGTGACTAACTGGAATGACAACTAAGAAAATCTAAGAAGGTTGGAGAACTGGAGGCTGTGATGCAACCAAACAAACATGTACTGATGAGCAAGGAATTTCTTTTCTTCTCTTAGGGAAATCTGAACTTTGGTCTTCCTAACTAACCAACCAAAGACACCAAGCTCATTCCTTAATGGAAGGAAGAAACATGATTTTTTTTTTTTTAAGTAACTTATTATCTGTAGGCAAGCAAAAGAGCACAAGAAAGGATGGCAAAGAATGAGACCTAACACCAGACCGGAGTTTTAACCATTAACTTTCTCAGACCCTTCACTTGGACTTTGGACTATCTATTTATTTATTTATTTATTTATTTATTTATGTGACCCTGCTTTCACATGGGTGCAGAGGCTTGAATGTGAGTCCTCATATTTGAGGGGCAACCACTTTACCAACTGAGCCATCTCTCCCCAGCCTTGAATCTGAATTTTGCAAAAACATATTACTGGAAAGGTGCTTGGCATCAAGCCTGACAACCTGAGTTCCACCCTGAGGGCCCACGTGGTAGAAGGAGTGAACCCTCTCTTGCAGGTTGCCCCCTCCCTAATCTCCATGCACATACACTGGTACACACAGAAAATAAATAAAATTGTAATTTAAAAAAGACTATTTTTTTCTGTTTCATCTTTTATCCTCCATTTTAAAATTCTCTGGAAGAACTGTTACTAGATTGTTAAATAAGCATAAGAGCAAAAAGGAATAGGGACAGAGGCAACTGTGGTATGTAGGAAGAATAAACTAACCAAGCATGGTGGTACCCACCTATAATCCCAGCACTTGGGAGGTGAGGCAGGAAAATCAGAAGTTCAAGATCATCCTCAGCTACATGAAGATTTCATGGCCAGTCTGCACTAGAGACCCTGTTTCAACAATAACAATAAAAGAATAATGAAACTCAGTGGCTATAAAGCCCTGTGTTCTCCTCAGAGTCAACTACTGATGCTTTGTATAATATACCATTCCAGAAATACTGTTTAATGTATGTGTAGATGTACATGTGCTAGCCTTTCCTTAAGTTAATGTGTGGCATTCAATATGTAACTCAAGATTGAGTAGCTCTGAGTATTTAATGAAGTAGTTATTACTTTCTCATTAACTGATACACACATAAAATATTATTCTTGGAAGGAAAAGCAAGGCCTACCCAAATGTTTTATAGTTTCATTAGGACAATCTCTTGGACCCTTAGACTCAGCTCCAAGCTTGACAGCTTCGTATCACTGGAGTGTTTGTTTCCTTATCCTTTGAGATGGGATTTTTGCTTTGTGGCCCAAGCTGGCCTGGAATTATGATCCTCCTGCCTCAAGCTCTCCAGTGCTGAGGTTGTAGGTGTGCACTGCACCACAATGCCTGGCCCTTTCCTCATCCTGACAGCAGAAGGAAAAGCTGAGAGCTCACTGTTTGACTCTGCCTTGTCTGTCCCACAGGTGATTACTTACTCTAGTCGTCATGTCTACAATAACCTGACTGAGGAACAGAAGGGCCGGGTGGCCTTTGCTTCCAACTTTCTGGCAGGAGATGCTTCCTTGCAGATAGAGCCTCTAAAGCCCAGTGATGAGGGCCGGTATACCTGCAAGGTGAAGAATTCAGGACGCTATGTTTGGAGCCACGTCATCTTAAAAGTCTTAGGTAAGTAGGACCCCAAGAGAAATAAACCTGAATTTTAAGACGGTGCCGGGGAAAGATGGCTAGCTGCTACAAAACCACCTGTTACAACTGCTAGGTGAGAGAGAGTTGATCTTTACGGGAGTAACACAGACAGGCTGAAGAGGCTCTAGTGGATGAACTCACACCACGGGATGTCTGGGTACACAAACTTGACTTAATACACCTTAATATATGATAAAATGCATGAAGACCTATGGGATATGAGCAAGTTACAGGCAGGGAAGTGGGGGCTAAATATGATTAAGATGTATTGTATGAAATTCATAAAAATTCAATAAAATTTTTAATTTAAAAAACCTGTTTAGAACTTTGTATTGTGCATTAGAGGTTACCTGGTTAGATTCCCAGCACCCACGTGATGGCTAAGAACTGTCTTTGGGCATGGTGGCGCACACCTTTAATCCTAGCACTCGGGAGGCAGAGGCAGAGGCAGAGGCAGGCAGATCTCTGTGAGTTCCAGGTCAGCCTGGTCTACAGAGTAGACAATGCTGGGGAAGCAAAGACAGGTGGATCTCTGGAGCTTGCTAGCCAGCCAGCCCGGTTCAGTGAGAAACCCTGGCTCAAATAAAATGGAATCTGCAAGATGGTAAGGTAAGGGCCAAGCCTGACAACCTGAATTCAATCCCAGTCCTATAACCCTCATGGTAGAGGGAGAAAACTCACTCCTACAAGCCATCCTCTGGTCTCCATAAGCATGTTGTGGCATCAAATTGTACCCCCACATAAATAAATAAATAAATAAATAAATAAATAAATAAATAAATAAATAAATAAATGTAAAAAATAAGGTAGAGATTGAAGACATGTGATGCTGACCTCCAGCCTCTGCATGCACACACATGCAGCTGCCTGCACATATATGCCGGGTCCCAGTTAGTCAAACATAAGATGGAATGATTCTTGAAAAATAATACTCAAGGTTGACCTCGAGTGTATGCGCACACACACACACACAAATTAATGGGGGTCTAACAGGGCTATAAACGTGCTAGATATGGGAAACAATTGCTTTATCTCTGAGCTACATCTCCAGTCTCCTTATGTTTAATTTAAGTCTCTGAGGATGATGCAAATTCACCTCTCTCTAGTTTTTCATTGTTTGAGAATCTCTTACACAATGTACTGTGTTTTGATCAAATCTGCCTGTTCTGTTCCCTCCCCTCTAGCTCCTATCCTTTCCTCCTCATTGGTACATTTCCCTCCCAACTTCATATGCTCTTTTTTTAACCCAGTTGAGTCCACTTAGTGCTGCTTGTGTGTGCATAAGTATAGGGACCATTGATTGGATCATCAGTAGCTTATCAGGGACCACATCGCTGAAGAAACTGACTCTCTGAGCCCCTCCCCAGTGCATGCTGGGATTTGGGTTGGTTTGGTTTTGTGCATGCAGTCACAGCTGCTGTGAGTTCCTGTGTACACGGCACTGTCATGCCCAGTAAACACTGCTGTGACTTTCTGTGCACAATGACACTGTCATGCCCAGTAAACACTGCTGTGACTTCCTGTGTACATGGCACCATCATGCCCAGTAAACACTGCTGTGACTTCCTGTGTACATGGCACCGTCATGCCCAGTAAACACTGCTGTGACTTCCTGTGTACATGGCACCATCATGCCCAGTGAACACTGCTGTGACTTCCCATGTACATGGCACCATCATGCCTAGTAAACACTGCTGTGACTTCCCGTGTATATGGCACCGTCATGCCCAGTAAACACTGCTGTGACTTCCCGTGTACATGGCACTGTCATGCCCAGTAAACACTGCTGTGACTTTCCGTGTACATGGCACTGCCATGCCCAGTAAACACTGCTGTGACTTCCTGTGTACATGGCACTGTCATGCCCAGTAAACACTGTTTTGCAGCAGTCACCTCTGCTTTTTTACACTAAGAAGTACAAAGTTCTATAGCTCAGACCTGTAATTACAACACTTGGGAGACTGAGGCAGGAGAATTGCTACAAGTGCAAGGCTAGCCTGGGCTACATAGTGAGTTTCAGGCCAGCCTAGGCTACAGAGTAAGATCCTGTCTTGAAAAACAAAAATAGATAAATGACTAGGTTCTACTAATTACTTCCTAAGTAACCATCTTCAATCCATGTATTAGTAAAATTACACTTAACTTCCCTAAAATTTCCAATAAATAACAATGCCTCTGTTTTGAGAAGTGAGGTGGGAGTTTCTGAAGCAACCACTCTAAATCGTGCCACTGCTGGTAGCAGCTAGTAGGGTTGGGGAAGAGCTGGGTGATTTGGAGGTAAAGCATGGCTAGGTGAATTTCAACTCAAAACACAACAAAAATGAGCCACAGAGCTTGGCAGAAGAAACAGCTCAGCAGAACACAGTTCCACTAAATTTGGGGTTTGGAGAATCTCTGAACAATCACTTTTTTTTTTTTTTTTTTTTTTTACTTTTTGCCATAGTGAGACCATCCACAAGCCCAAGTGTGAGCTGAAGGAGAGCTACAGAAGAGCAGTGACCTTGACGCTACATGTGTGAGTCAAGCAGTCTGGCACCCAAGCCCAATTGATTGTATTACAGGTCATGCGAATCCGGGAAGAAAGAGGGATGATGGATGAACACTTGCCACCGTAAATCGAAGGGATTTGGGAGTCAGTCTTCCCACCAGTCTTCTGTGCCAAAAAGATGGGTTGTGTCCGTGAATTCCAAGTCAACTTTGTCGGCAGCACACATGACTTTGATGTTAAGGCCCTTTTTCTTTTCTTTCTTTTTTTTTTTTTTTTACATTTTTTTAATTAATTTATTTATTATGTGTATGAGTATACTGTGTGCATGTAGGTTAGTGCACCCATGTCATGCAATGCTGCAGAGGTCAGAAGAAGGCGTCGGATTCCCCTGGAACTGGAGTTAAAGATGATTCTTAGCTACCATGTGAGTGCTGGGAATCGAACCCGGGTCCACTGCAAGAGCAGTTGGTGCTCTTAACCGCTGAGCCATCTCTCCAGCCCCAAGGCTTATAGTTGGGCTTTTTGTTTGGTTTGGAGTTTGGGTATTTTTGAAACAGTTTAATGTAGCATCAGGTGCTAGTTTGCTTTTCTTTTGCCATGATAAAAGACTATGACCAAAAGCAAGTTGGGGAAAATGGTTTCTTCATCTTTGAGGGAAGTCAGGCAGGAACTCAGGCAGGAGCCTTGGAAGAACACTGCTTACTGGCTTGTTCTTTCTCTGTCCTGTGCTCAGCTAGTTTCTCATACAGTGCAGACCTCTGCCAAAGGATGGTGCTGCCCACAGTGGCCAGGCCCTCTCATATGAATCATCAATCATGACAATCTTTCACAGACATGCCCACAAGCAAATCTGGTTTTGGGAATATCACAATTGAGGTTCCCTCGTCTCAGGTATGTCAAGTTGACAATAAAAATTAACTGGCAGAAAGGCCAGAGAGGTGGCTCAGTGGTTAACAGCACTGACTGCTCTTGCAGAGGACCCAGGTTCAATTCATAGTACCCACATAGTGGCTAACTACCATCTGCAAATCCAGTTCTAGGGGATCTAACGTCCTCCTCTGGCCTCTAAAGGCTTTTTATGACACAGGTGTGCACACATACATGCAGGCAAAACACTCATACACATAAAAAAATAAAATAATGCTAAGGCCAAGTATAGGGTCTCTTCTAGCCCTGAACATCTGATCCTTCAGCCACCACCTCTCAGGTGCTGATATTACAGGCGTCCCACCATGCCCAGCCTGAACCTCTTTTGCTGTTGTTTTGTGTTTTGTTTTTGAGACAGGGTATCATGTAGCCTAGGTTGGCCTTGATCTTGCTACATATCCAAGGATGGCCTTGAACTCCTGATCATCTTGCCTCTGCTTCCCAATTTCCCAGGTGACAGGTGTTCACCACCATGCCTGACTTGCTGAACCTCATGAATTTCATTTTTTCATCTATAAACCAGGACAACAACAGCAAAACATTGTTCTTCAAATGGCATGTAGAAGAAAGTGAGAGAAAGAAGAAATGACCTACATAAATCCACCATATCTTGTTTAGTATCTAGTGAATGTTCAGAGGACTGGCTAATCCACACATTTGTAACTATACAGTCAGTATTTTTTTTGATGCTAGGTATTGAACCTCAACCTTGCACACAATAAGTAAGAACTCTACCACTGAGATATACTCCTAGTTCCCTTCCTTTTTTTAAAGATAGGGTCTCAATAAGTTGCTCAAGATAGTCTTGAACTCACTGTGTAGCCCAGGCAAAACACAAATTTGTAATCCCCTTTCCTCAGCCTCCAAAATATACACCAAGCCCAGAATTCACAATCTTTTGTAACTCTGGAGGATACGCTATATTTTAAAAAAATATTTACCTATTTTCCCATGTTCCAAAAGTAGATCTTTCCCATCATTTCACCTCATTGAACTAATAATATTAGACATAGTAGATCAGTGGTGCACTCTAACAAACAATATAAATGTTGTCACTAAGGGGATTTATTGTTGTTCTTTCTGCTTATGTAGATTACAACAACCCTGGCCGAGTTCTGCTACAGAATCTTACAATGTCCTCCTCTGGACTGTACCAGTGCACAGCAGGCAACGAGGCTGGAAAGGAAAGCTGTGTGGTTCGAGTGACGGTTCAGTGTGAGTATCTTAAAGTTGTTTCCTTTCTTTCCTTTGTGGTGCTGGGGATGAACCCAGGGCCTTAAGCATTCCAAGTAGGCACTTTATTATTGAACTAAACCCCCAGCTTCCAAAGAGCTGGTTTTTTATTTTTCAATCTCAAAATTTTATTCTTGGGGCTAGAGAGCTGGCTCAGTGGTTAAGAGCACTGGCTGCTCTTGCAGAAGACCCAGGTTCAATTCACAGCAGCCATATGGTGACTAACAGCTGTCCATAACTCCAGTTCCAGGAGGATATGATGCCCTCTTCTGATCTCCTCAGGCATTGCATGACGCAGATACACTTACACACATGCAGGCAATACACTCATACACATAAAGTAATATTTTTTAAAAATTATTCTTGCATTGTGGTTCATTTTAAGATGTTTTAATTGGGGCTAGAGAGATGGCTCAGTGGTTAAGAGCACTGACTGCTTTTACAGAGGACTCGGGTTCGATTCCCAGCACTCACATGGTGACTAAGAACTGTCTTTAACTCCAGTTCCAGGGGAATCCGACGCTGTCTTCTGACCTCGAAGGCACTGCATGACACAGATGCACCAACCTACATGCAGACAGTACATTCATACACACAAAAAATAATAAAAGCTCGTGGCACTGCACGACACAGATGCACCAACATACATGCAGACAGTACATTCATACACACAAAAAATAAGAAATAAAAGCTGGGTGTGCTCATGCACGCCTTTAATCCTAGCACTTAGGAGGCAGAGGTAGGTGGATCTCTGTGAGTTCAAGGCCAGCCTGGTCTACAGAGTGAGTTCCAGGCCACCTGGGGCTACAGGGAGACCCTATCTCAAACAGACCAAATAAATAAATAAATAAATAAATAAATAAGATGTTTTAATCATGAGTAAAAGTAAGGTCAAGGTCAAAGTCTTTATTTCCAGAAGGATATGTCCATGACTCAAATAAATTCAGTAGTTGCAAAGATCATTCATTCAATTTTGTCTAAGTGTATAATTAAAAATGTGTGAATTAGCCAGTCTTCTAAATTACTGCATTGGCAATGCAGCTCAAGGATATAGCACTTGCATAGTATGTCTACAGCCTTAGATTCAATGTCGCCATCACACACATATATACAGACACACACACACACACACACACACACACACAAAATTCAGTGTGATTGGTGATATTCATCTATAATCCAGGCATCCCAGCACTTAGGTAAAGGCAGGAAGGAAGTGCAGGGCTCAAGGTTATTCTCTGTTACCAGTAAGTTTGAAGCTAACCAGGGCTACATAAAAACCAACATCAGCTGGGCATGGTGGCACATGCCTTTAATCCCAGAATTCAGGAGGCTGAAGCAGGCAGCTCTCTGTGAGTTCAAGGACAGCCTGGTCTGCATAGTGAGTTCCAGGACAGCTGGGGCTACAGGGAGACCCTGTCTCAAAAAGACCAAAACAAAAACAAAAACAAAAACCCAACAACAACAAATAAAACAAGAATAGTATCAATTGTGATGTAATTCCAGCACTAGAGAGATTGAGATGAGAGGCTAGTATATATAATGTTAGCATGGGCCACATTGTGACATCCTATGTTATTTTTATTTTAAAGCCAGGGCTGAACAGGTAGCTCAGTGATAGAGTGCTTCCTCCTAGGATTTGTGAGGCCCCAGTGCCTTATAAAACAAAAAAATCCCAAACAAATGACCCAACCTGTCTACTTACTATTCTATATTTTATTTTATTATTATTATTGTTATTATTTTGAGACAGGGTCTCCCTTTAGTCCCAGCTGGCCTGGAGCTCCATATGTAGACAGACTGGCCTTGAACTCACAGAGATCTGCCTGCCTCTGCCTCTGCCTTTGCTGGCATTAAAGGTGTGTGCCACCACTCCCGGTTCAGTTTTCTTATATATCCAGGTGGGTGCTGGGAATCAAACCTGGGTCCTCTGCAAGAGCAGTCAGTGCCCTTAACCACCACTGAGCCATCTCTCCAGCCCCCTACTTACTATTCTAAGTAGATGAGATTTCTCCTTTCCTCAGAGGACTGGTGAGTTTTTGAAAAAGTATTTAGTATTTGTTAGTGTGGGTCTACATGTAGAGGTTAGAGACAACACTCAGGAGTAGGTTCTCTCCTACTACCTTTATGTGGGTTCCAGGAATTGTACTCAGGTCCTTGGGCTTGCTTGGCTGCTGAGCTGTCTCTCTAGTCCACTAGTGAGTGTTCTGAGTATGCATGCACTAGCATAGAATTTATTTAGGGCATGTAAATGTGTATGCCCATGTGCATGCTTTTGTGTTATTTCAAGTTCCAGATGAGACAGCAATAAAGTGAATAAAGGCATTAACTTTGGAGCTGAATAACTGTCTGCATTTCAATCCTGCCTACCACTGCGTAATGCCCTGGTCATATAACATAAACTTTCCATGTTTCTGAATCTGTATAAACAGTAAGAGCATTTACCTGGGAAAACTATGCAGATAAGTATGTTTATACCACCTAGCATCTGGCATATACTGTTTAATAATGTTACTTACTATTGTTTCTATTTTCCTATAATCATTTTATAATTTTGGGCTGTTGAACCAAAGCCATGCTAGTACATAATTTATCCTTTGGTTTTATTCATTTGTTTGTTTGGATTTTTGGGACAGGGTCTCCTTTTAGCCACAGCTGACCTGAAACTCACTTTATAGACCCAGGTGGGCCTTACTCTCATTCCTCCTGCCTCTGCTTCCCAAGTGTTGGGATTAAAGGCATGCCCTACCACGCCTGGCCTTGAAAAAGTGTCTTACTGTATGTAGCCCAGGTTGGCTTTGAACTTGTAATACTCCTCCTACTTCAGCCTCCGAATACTAAGATTTTGGGCACAAACCACTACTCCAAGATTAGAATTTATATTTTATTTATTTATTTATTTATTTATTTATTTATTTATTTATTTATTTTTTGTCTTTTTGTTGGACTTTTTGAAGGCCCGGGTCTCCCTGTAGCCCAGCGTCCGGCATACTCACCTGTGAGACCAGGCTTGGCCTTTGTGAACTCAGAGAGATCTACCTCCTGCCTCATGGCCGCCCTGAGTGGGCTAGGATTATAAAGGCGTGCACCACCAGCACCGCTTTAGATTTAATATTTATTATCATGCATTGATTGATTCTTTGAACAAGAAAACATAGCACCAAAGTAATAAGACAAACACCATCTGATGGACTATTCTACTGGCTGTGTGCAACAAATTATCCCAAATTTGGTAGCTTAAAATTTATTTTTCATTTTCTATGGATCAGTAACCTAGCTGAGAAGGCTCAGACTTTCCTCAGGACAGGTTACACAACATGTCACCCAGTGCTGAGAATGTCACAACATGTGGGTACTGAAGGACCAGCCTCTAGAATGGCTCCACATGGCTGTTGACTAGAGGCTTCACTTCCACACACAAGGGCCTCTATACAAGATTCCTGTGTACAGCTGGCTTCCCACAGAGTGAGCTAAGGAACACTCAGATGACTAGAGTTGAAGGCCAACCTAAGCTACATAGTAAGACTTGTCTAAAACAAACAAACACACAAACAAACAAACAGATAAAGATATAAGAACTAAGAGAACTGAGAGCTGTGGTGCTTTTGTATAATCAAAGCTTCAGATGTGATATACTATTAGCTCCATATTTTATTTATTCAGAGTCAGTAAGTGGGCCGTAGTCTGTACTCCTGTAACACCAGCACTACAAAGGTTGAGGCAGGGGAATTACAGGTTAGAGTCCAGAGGCCTAGACGGCAATGAGGGCCTAATCTTCTATTCTTAAAAATATGCTAGAGATAGGTTCAGTTATATATAACGGCTATCCTTGACAAGAAGACACGGTTCTATTCTCACAGCACCCAACATGGTAGCTAACAACTATACTGTAACTCCCGTTTCCAGTGAATTCCAACACCCTCTTTCTCCTCTTCATCGTACATGGGCACATGCACATGCACAGGTATATAGCACTATACAATAGGCACAGGTACTCAGTACATCTAAAGAAAAAATAATCAAAAAAAAAAAAAAAAAACAATGGAAAGAAAAGCTAAACAATGGAGCAAGAATGTGCTTTTTCAAATGGCAAGGTCACTCTGACATTTTTTTTTTTTTTCTTTTGAGACAACAGGCTTTCCCTTTAGTCCCCAGCTGGCCTGAACTCACTTTGTAGACCAGGTTTGGCCTTGAAACGTCCAGATCACCGCCTGCTTTGCCTCCCAATGCTGGGGATTAAAGGCATGTGCCACCACGCCCGGCTATTATTTTTTATTTTTTTTCAAGCCAATTTTGTGATACAACAGGCTTTTGGAACAATTAGCTTTTTTATTTTTATAACCTATAACGAACTAGAGAATGTAACTCAGCAGTAGAGCACTTGCATGTGCATCTTGCCTAAACTACACTACACTACTGGGCCAGTGAGTTGGCTCAGCAAGTCAAGGCACTTGCAGCCAAGCCTGCTGACCTAAGTTCAATCCTTAGGACCCACATGGTAGATGGAAAGAACTGACTCCCACAAGTTTTCCTTTGACCTACCCATACCATGACACATGTGTGCAAACACACACACACACACAACACACACACACACACTATAATTTTTAAAAAGTACTTCATTATTTAATGAGAGAACTAGTAAGATGTTAAAACTGATCCAAAGAGCATTTGAAAAGTTAAGTTGGGAATAGAAAAAGTTTAACTCAGAGACTGTAAAAATTGCTGGGTTAGGCTAGTTAATGTTCAACAAAATCACAGGCTGTAATCTCTGGGTAACCTGTATAACTAGAATAGGAATCATTTCCCTTTCTATAGGCTAGAGGTCTATACGTTGGTCCTATAGAGTTATAAATCAAGCACTAGCACTGTACTTCTAAGTATCAAGTTTCTTATAAATTTAACAACATTGTCATGGAAAAATTGTGAGCTACTGCTTGTCACATTAATTTAAAAGAGGACCAAAAAAATCTTACCATTGAATTAAGTAATGTTAAAATTTATTTTTTAGTAAAATTTTTAAAAAAAATTTGTCAAGCTGGGTTATGGGAGGCTTTTTTGACACATTCTTTACAGTCTTGCTGCGTTAACTTTATCCCTAACTTAACTTTCTTTTTTTTTTTGTTTGTATTTAATTTATTTATATTCTAATGTGTTATGAATGTATTTTCTGTGCGTAGTTTGTGCACTTCGTGATGCAATGCCCAGAGGTCCGAAGAGGGTGTCGTGATTTCCCTGACTGGGAACTGGAGGTTCTCCTGGGATTGGAAGTTCCAGACATTCCCCCTCAGGCCCGCCATTAGTGGTTGCTTGGGGATCGAACACGGTCCTCTGTAAGAGCGAGGCGGCGAGTAAAACGCCAGCACATATCTCGCCACTCCCGACCCCAACTCACATTTCAGCATGATTTATATTTTATCTACCTTGTTCACCATCTTACTGAGCTCCCTCATTAAGTAATCGAATACTTTTTTTAAGGTATTTATATTAGGATTGTTTGTGGTAGTGTGATGTTTGATTCTCAGGTAGTCATGAGCGATGAGTAAGGCAAAAGAGAGACTTCTAGGAGTCAGTTCTCTCCGTCATGACCAGTAGGGTCTGGAGGAGTGACTAGATAGGATCAGCGCATTGGACAGCCAGGTCTTACCTTTTACTTACTTACGCCAAGTCTACACCAGGTCCAAGTAATGAAAAGCTTTGGGGTTAGTGGTCTGAGTGTTGACTAGAGATGTAAGCAAGTGCTGACTGTACAAACTAAAATTTAATTAATTATGTAATTAATAAGCCGTTATCCCAGTACTCAGTAGAGTCTAAGGCGAGGAAGCTCCTAGTTCAAGGCTCGGCTACCCGGCGCTCTATGAAAGACTCAGGCAAAGGGGCGTATGCCCCACTCCTTTAAATCAAGCAGGGGCAGGCTAGCAAGGCTACTTGAGGACCCTGTTCAAAAGAAAAGACAAAAAAAAAAAAAAAGGGAAAAGAAAAAAAAGAAATCTTTTTTTTTTTTTTTTTTTTTTTTTAAGTTGGGCATGGTGGTAAAGTACTGTAACTCTCATATTTAACAGATTGAGTGAGGTAGGAGGACTGCTCTAAATTCAAGGCCAGCCAAGNAAAAAAAAAAAAAAAAAAGGAAAAAAAAAGAACATAACACTAAGTATTCAGAAGGTTATTTAAGCCAGGTGTGGTGGCGCATGCCTTTAGTCTCAACATTCAGGAAGCAGAGGGAGATGGATCTCTAAATTCAAGGCCAGCCTGGTCTACATATTGAGTTCCAGGACAGCTAGGTCTACGGGGAGACCCTGTCTCAAAAAAGAACAAAAAAAAGGTTATTTTAAAACAAAACAAAACAGCTGGGCATGGTGGTGCACACCTTTAGTCCCAGTACTTGGGAGGCAGAGGCAGGCAAATCTCTGTGAGTTTAAGGCCAGTTTGATCTACATAGGAGTTTGGGGCCAGCTGGGTCTACTGGGAGATCCTGTCTCAAAAAAATGACCAAAACTAAAGCAAACCAAAATAGTAGGTACTTTATCCAGGTATGGAGGCCCTTACATATAATGCCAACATGGCAGCCCTTATTTTATTTTTTGAAAAGAATTTTTTAGGGGCTGGAGAGATGGCTCTTCTTGCAGAGGTCCCGAGTTTGATTCCCAGCACCCACATAGTGGCTAACAACCATCCTAACTCCAGTTCCAGGAGCTCCATGGTCTCTTCTGACCTCTGTGAGCTTTGTATGACATGGGTGCACTTACAGACATCCAGGCATGCTTAGGGAGCATTCCTTTCCCCAGAACTTTGTAGCAGTCCAGTCATACCACATCAGTGATGGGGCAACTCCAGTCTTGTTTTGGGAAGTATTTACCCGTGTCTACTCACTGACCGGTGTTCACAATTTATCATGGTTGACAGTTGGGCAGAAGCTCTGTTTTTTTTTTTTTTAAACCTTTTTTTAAAAATTTTATTTTTGTACATGTATGAATGTACTGTCTGCATGTAGGTCTGTGCACCCCATGTTGTGCAATGCTGTGGAGGTCAGAAGAGGGTCTCAGATTCCCCTGGAACTGGAGTTCTCCTGGAATTGGAGTTACACACGGTTCTCAGCTGCCATGTGGGTGCTGGGGATCGAACCCGGGTCCTCTGCAAGAGCAGTCGGTGCTCTTAACCACTAGGCCATCTCTTCAGCCCCGCTCTGGATCTTCTTTAAGTTGGTAATACCTCATATGAACCTTCCTGATGGATAACAGGGAAGAAAAGCAACCACCTTCATAAACTCACTCCAATTAAGCTTTATCATTTATATAGTTATCTCCCCCTGCTGTGTATAAATTTTCAGTGCTGACATACTGCAGACACCTGATACATTTTAAAACTAAATCTCAGGGGCAGGCGGATCTTTGTGAGTTCAAGGCCAGCCTAGTCTACAGAGTGAGTTCTAGGACATCTGGGGCTACAGAGAGAGTTCCAGGACAGCTGGGGCTACAGAGAGACCCTGTCTCAAAAAGACAAAAAAAAAAAAAAAACTAAATCTTAAGCACTGAAGAAGTCAGGTCACTCAACCGCAGTCTGTGGGAAAGCTTCTCTAAGAGATTTCCTTTTTTTTTTTTGTCTTTTTCTCCCTGTAGTTCCAGCTGTCCTGGAACTCTGTAGACTAGGCTGGCCTTGAACTCACAGAGATCCGCCTGCCTCTGCCTCCCAAGTGCTAGGATTAAAGGCCTGTGCCACCACACCCGGCTAAGAGATTTCCTAAAGAAAGTCAAAATATACCAACCCCAATGGGTGGATATACACAAATCTAACTGTATGTCAATCTGATATATGCCACTAACCTGTTGACCAACTGTACCATAGCCAGTAAATAAGGTTAGCAGTTCTTCAAGAACTTTAGTTTACTAAGGCAATAGCCAGTACCCAAGCATGATGGTTTTTTTGTTTTTTGAGACAGGATCTTACTATGTGACTGAGGATAGCCTTGAACTTACTAGAATGTTAGATTGGGGCCTGGAGAGATGACTCAGTGGTAAAGAGCACTGGCTGCTCTTGCAGAGGATCCAAGCTCAATTCCCAGCATTCACATGGCAGCTAACATCCATACTCCAATTCCAGGGGATCTGATGCCCTCTTCTGACCTCCATGGGTATTGCACAACATGGATGCACTTACAAGCAAAATAATTTTTTTTTTGTCTTTTCGAGACAGGGTCTCCCTGTAGCCTCAGCTGTCCTGGAACTCACTCTGTAGACCAGGCTGGCCTTGAACTCACAAAGATCCACCTGCCTCTGCCTCCCGAGTGCTAGGATTAAAGGCGTGCGCCACCACGCCCGGCTGAAATGAAATATTTTTTAAAAGTTAGACTGGTTTCGAACTTGTAATCCTCCTGCCTTAACCTCCCAAATACTGGAATGACAGTTTTTGGCACTACACTGGGCTGATTCTCAGAGTTCTATAGTATCCTGTTGTATGAGTTTACCACAATTAGTAATCTATTTTGTTTGTTTATTATTGAGATGGGGGTCTCACTATACATATTTATTATTATTATTTGGGTCTTCCCAAGCACTAAATACTCTTAACCACTGAGCCATCTCTCCAGCCCCTTTTGTGCTTTTTTTTTGGGGGGGGGTCTTTTTGAGACAGGGTCTCCCTGTAGCCCCAGCTGCCCTGGAACTCACTCTGTAGATCAGGCAGGCCTTGAACTCACAAAGATCCGCCTGCCTCTGCCTCCCAGGTGCTGGGATTAAAGGCGTACTCACCACGCCCGGCCATGCTTTCTTAAATGTAACTTGGACCATGCTACTCTTATGATTAAATTGTTGTTGCCATAGCCTATAGGCCTTATGTGAGCTGATCCCTTCCTGTCTCTGAGAGTTTGACTCCTATACTTACTTTCTCTTATTTACTATCCTCCAGACACACATTCACTTACCCACCACTCCTGCCTGGAGTCCCTATCCCTAGATCACCACAAGACAGTCATTTCTGTCATTTGTAGCTCAACTCAAACATCACTTAGATTCCTGATCCCCCAAGGTAAAGTTGTATTCCTTTACTCTCCCTCCAAACTGTTACTCATAGACTTCTGCTTTTATGTATCCATTCTCTGTAATATTTACTTCTTTATTAGCTCTCTTCCATCTTATGAAATGTAAACTCAAAAACAGAAAAACTCTTGCCTGTCTTTACCATGCCCCGAATTTTCTTGCTTGGGGTAGATGCTTAATAAATATTTAATATACAAATGAGAGCATATAAGTTATTAATGTAGAAATCATTATTTTCTTTGCCTTCTGAATTTCTGAGTGCTTCCACTAATCACAGAGAATCTTATATGGTAGATTATATTCTTTTTCATTTTACTGGTAGAAGGAAATTAAAGAAAAGGATGTTGACAGAGGTTAGAACATTGCCCAAATTTATCCTATTGAAGTTGAAAATTTTTTGAACATGATATAGTAACCCTCCCAGCCCATTTCTTCATCTGTTTCTAAAGGCTGTGATTCAGTAACTCCATCTCCCAAGAATATAGAAAGGAACAGTCATGCAACATGAGAACATCATAGGGTGAGGCTGGAAGACATGTGAATAGTCATTCTGTCCAGGGCTTATGTTTTGAGAGTTCATGCAGTGCCTAGCTTTTGTTTGACTTTATGTTTGCCTCTCCTGAGAAAACAGATGTACAAAGCATCGGCATGGTTGCAGGAGCAGTGACGGGCATAGTGGCCGGAGCCCTGCTCATTTTCCTCTTGATATGGCTGCTGATCCGAAGGAAAGACAAAGAAAGATATGAGGAGGAAGACAGACCTAATGAAATCCGGTGAGCTGCCCTGCTTCTACTAAGCTTCCTTTCCAGGGCCGGTTCCATAGCAACCAGTCAACATAAGCATGCCTGGCTTCCTCTGTTAAAAAGGATTCTTCTGGCAGTGTGAGGATAGAAGGGATGAGAGATTCCATTGTGAGAGTATCCTCAGCTTCACATTAGTCCTGATTTACTTCCACTTAAGGGAAGCATAAGTTAAAGGATGGGAACCTTCAGGGCATGAAAGGGCTTTAAGCACACAAACCCTAAATCAGGGCTTTTATCTAGACCATCTCATATTGAGCTGTACTCTCTGGTCTAACAGGCTGGACCTATGGTGGGTTAACAAAACAAACATTTGCCCAAACTGAGATTTAAGTCTTAGGAAATAAGGAAGTGCTTAGTTTTGCTAGATGGCTGCTTTCTGATGGTATTATGGAGGTTTATGGCTTGAGGAATTTATTGGAAAAGTTCCCGAGGAAGTAGCTTTAGTGGAAGCCATCAGAGTCCTGTCATACTAAAGTTTATCTTTACTGTTTTTGTTTGTTCCCTTCAGAGAAGATGCGGAAGCTCCCAAAGCCCGACTGGTGAAGCCCAGCTCCTCTTCCTCAGGCTCTCGGAGTTCACACTCCGGTTCTTCTTCTACCCGCTCAACAGCAAATAGTGCCTCCCGCAGCCAGCGGACACTGTCAAGTGAAGCAGCACCCCAGACAGGGCTAGCCACCCAGGCATACAGCCTAGTGGGACCAGAAGCAAGAGGTTCTGAACCAAAGAAAGTCCACCATGCTACCCTGACCAAAGCAGAAACCATGCTCAGCACGATCCCTAGCCAGAGCAAAGCCTTCCAAACTGTCTGAATTACAGTGGACTTGACCTGTGCTTTTCCAGGAGTCAGGATCTTAGTCTAGTCATTGGAACCCATTCACCAGCCACACACACCCCTCAGCCAGATAAGAAGTCATTTAAGTAGCAGTGAACATGGCATGGAGCAGAGTCAGATGAACACCTTCCTTCTGCGACACCACATGAACAAAAGGATGTACGTTCTCCATCTCTAACAGGGCATCACTGTGCCTTTAGACCAGAGTAGGGGGAGGGAGGGGTCCAAATCTCTTTGCCCACCAGGACTTGTGGTGAGAAGAGTGAAAAGTAGAGGTGGCGTACTCTTCAAATGTCTCAATATCAAATCACAGTTGTCAAGAAGAAATGGGAATCTTGTTCATAATTTTTCTATTCTTTCTGTAGACATATTGATTATTGTAATTATTCAGATAGTCAAAACAGAAACCCACAGCCTTATACCTATCTGCAACATGTACCAGTCTAACTGCTTCTAAGAAACTCCAAATATTAAGACAAGGAAGAAGATGAGGAGAAGGAAAAGAGGAGGAGGAGGAGGAGGAGGAGATATGTATGTTCTATTTTGACTTCACTTAATGGGTCATAAGATTTGGACATCAGGGGCCAGGTATAGTGGCATATGCCTTTAATCCCAGCATTCTGGAGGCAGAGACAGGCAGATCTCTATGAGTTCAAGGCCAGCCTGGTCTACATAGTGAGTTCCAAGCCAGCTGGGGATACAGGGAGACCCTATCTTAAAGACAAAAAAAAAAAAAAAAAAAAAAAAAAAAAAAAAAAAAAAAAAAAAAGATTTGGACATATTTTATCTACAACTAGTCTTCCTACTTTGATTGAACCCTAAAATAGGAGCTAAGAAAAGAGTCCAAAATATGGGACATCATCCTGTGAAAAGCTTTCCATTTTGATCTTCAGAGGATTGCTAACAGATATCAAAAATATATGTTGGAGCAGTTGTCGATTGTCCCTCAAATCTGATGCCCCTAAAAAAATTCCTACTGGATATTTCTAGAAGAAACAAATACTTGTTATATGCCACTTAATGGTCCTTAGGAAGAGTCTTCTACAGAAAATGAGGCCTAGGGATGTTGTAAGTTCCCTTGACATAATAGTGCAGTGTCCTCTTTCTGAGACCACATAAAACCTGAATTTCAAGACTTACTGGACTAAAACTGGAGATTAGATTTGTCTCGTAATAGGTCAAAGTGTGACATAAGGAAGTTTAATATTGCGCCAAGTTGATTCCTCCATTTCTTTCATTTTAGAAGGATATAAATGTGGGACATTTGATGACTCTAGGCCTTAAATTGTCAGAAAGATAATTTCCTAAAGGCATTGCAAGTACATGCCCAAATCACAGATGCTGAAGCAAAGGGAACTACCTCAGTACCTCCCCAGCTTTAGCCTCTAAGAAATCCTAGCTCTGGGCTGCAAGAAAAGTGAACTAGTATTTAGGAAAGAGGTGGTAAGAATACCAAATGGGTAGTGGGCGAGGGATGATCTAGCATCTTAGTATTATAGTTGCCATTATCTTGGAAAAAATTAGAAAGGGTCCACCAGGAAAACTATTGAGACAGCTAACACACAGGAAGAAAGGTATCTAAAATTAAAACCCAAGAAGCAGCTTCAAATACAGTAACTTGCCTTTCTAATAGTTTGGACTCCAACATAGATGCTGGATCTAGATTAGGCTTTCAAGGAACATAACACAAAAGTTAGCTGATCAGGATGGATAGAGCAAAACATTTCTTACTATAATGAGAAGGCAGCAGGCTAGAGGGAAGAAACATGGCACTGAGTTGTGATTAAAGCTTGTCTCTGACATGGGGACCAACTACTATTGGGGAAAAGGTGATAGTCAATACTGTCCCTTTCTATGATTTCTCATTCCTACATTTAATTCTCTCAGTACTGTACTCAGAGAATATAAATGCATTTCCTTCTGGAGTCCCTAAAAAATTATCCTTGGGTTAAACATTGCTGGTTTTGTACTGGATGGGCCTCACACATGCTAAAATGAAAGTGTTAAACTGAGTTTTGTCTTCCTCTAAAAAAAGGGTAGAAAATAAGAGGCATTGAGGAATAACAAAGAATGTCTATTAATTTAAGAGAACTGACATGAAATGCTTCTTACTATAAGAACACTTTCTCATCGTAAGACTTTTTAAAAGCTCCTTACTCTGACTACATTTTTATTCTTCTTATAGTATCCAGGCAACATATCTCTTCTGCTATGTAATTCTGAGAATTCTCATTCCTGGAGTCCCTGAGCCAAACAAGTTCACAATGGAAGCTGCAGCTGTGTCATCCCTAGCAATTTTCTCTATTTTTTACTTTTGAACCTCAGGTTTTCTGCCTGTCTTTTGAAAGCAGGAATCAAATTATTTAAATATGTTATTAGAGATTAATGTCACTGAATATCCAAATTATTTGGGAAAGTCATTCACAACAAAAAACTACAACAAATACAAAAAACATTATATTGAGAGCTGAGAAATTCTGAGAAGTGGCAGGCTCTTGTTAGGAATGACTGAGCTCTTCCTTTGGAGTCAGGCATTTGGGTTCAGATAAGACAGGATATAAAGATAAAGTGAGAAACACTACTGGTTCCAAATCACATTCCACTGACTTTGCAACCAAGTGGACTGACATTCTGACATGAAACAAAGGGAAAATAATGAAATAAGTCAATGGCAGGAGTGGAAAAAAATGTAAGAAGAAAATGCAGACAGAATAATGTTGGTGTTTAAAGAGTAACCATTTCAATAAAAATATAAGCCAAACTTAAGTTTATAAAACAGTAAAATTGATGTCTTTGTTATCTTTTATGAAAACAATTTCAGAATTGCTGTTTCAAAAAGACAAAGGCACAGAAGATGATACCAAGGGGTGACAGAGTTGCTGCTAATGACTTCATCACAATCAACAAATAAGTACCAAGCCAGTATTTTGTGCCATGGAAAAATACCAACATAGAAGCTCACACTAAGGGCAAAAAAAGAGAAGTAAACAGTCACAAAAATCTGAACACAGCTTCATTAGAGAGCCACATAACTACTAGCAAAATACCCCCCCCCAAAAAAAACACAAAAAAACCCAGGTGGGTGCTGCATGCCTATAATCCCAGCACTCATGTGGAGGCCAGAAGATCAGAACAACTTGAAGTTCTAGGCCAACCTAGGATACTTGAAACCCTGCTTAAGAGAAAAAGAAAACAATACTAATAAAAGTTCCTTTGATACAGGGTCTCATGTAGCCAAGGCTGGCCAAAAACTTGCTATGTAGCTGAGGATGACCTTGCATTCCTGATCCTCCTTCCTATAACTCCACAGGGCTGAGATTATGAGCAAATGCTACTACAGGTAGCATTTTTCTTTTCCAGAAACCCTAAATACATTACATAACTTGTTTCACTTTCATATTCAGAATATTGTGTTCTCATTGAACAAGTAAGAAAATTAGGGGCTGGAGAGATGGCTCAGTGATTAAGAGCACCGACAGACAGCTCTTGCAGAGGACTCAGGCTCGATTCCCAGCACCTACATGGCAGCTAAGAACCGTCTTTAACTCCAGTTCCAGGGGAATCTAACACCCTCTTCTGACCTCCGCAGCATTGCACAACATGGGTGCACCTACTTACATGCAGACAGTACACTCATACACATAAAATAATTTTTAAAAATTAGAAAATTAAGGCTCAGGGAGGTTAATTTAGTAGCAGAGCTCAAATTTAAACTCTGATGTATTAATGGTTTAGCAGACTATTGCAATCTTGGGACTTGGGAGCCTGAGGCAGGAGGGTTACACATTCTAGGCTTGCTACGTAGCAAGACCCCAGCTCAAATATAAATAAACACATGCACCTAGACATACACCATTGTATTCCATCAGAACTACTAGATCTTGATTCACTGCTCTTCTCATTCCTGAAATCCTTCTACCTTTACTCTGCCTGGGCTATGGGTTTACCCTTCCCTTTCCTTCTTTCTTGCCCCTAAGCTTTTCACTCCACACACTTAAGATCATTCATTCCCTACAAATTACTTAGAGAATTCCTTTGGTAAGCACAGAGTATCTTAAACACATCAAAAGCCAGGCCTGGTGGTATGTTTAGTCCCAGCACTTGGGAGGCAGAGACGGTAGATCTCTGTGAGGTCAATCCCAGCCTGGTTTATAGTGGTTTATATAGCCAGATGGGGCTACAGGGAGACCCTGCCTCAAAAAACCAAACACACATACACATCAAGATGAATTTGATATAATTAAGGCATATCAATTTATTCAAAGTGTTGACACAGCTCAAACATATAAGGGACTCCACATTTAGAAGTAATTATGTCTACAGCTGAGCATGGTGATGCATACCTATAATGTCAGCACTTAGAAGGCTGGTAAAACAGGATCACCGAAAATTTGAAGCCAGCCTGGGATACACAGATCTTGTCTCAGAAACAACAAAACCCTACCCCTCCAAAGAAGTGTTAATTTTTTTTTATTAATTTATGTGTATGTGCAAGTATACCTGTGTGAGTTTATATGTACCACATGTATGCAGGTGCCTATAGAAGCCAGAAGAGGGTATCTGATCTCCTGGAGCTGGAGTTACAGGCAGTTTGGTTCCCAGTACCCACATGGTGGCTAACACCTCTCTTTAACTCCAGTTTTGGGGATCAAACGCCCTCTTCTGACCTCCTCAAGCATCGCATGACATAAGTGCACATATATGAGAGAATACACTCATACACATAAAATTAAAAATAATTTTTAAGATTTATTTTTATGTGTGTATGTGTGTGTGTGTGTGTGTGTGTGTGCACGGGTGCACGCATGGTAATATGCCATATGAGTGTAAGTACTCAGACCAAAAGAGGGTGCTGGATCCCTTGGAACTAGAGTTACTAGCAGTTGTAAGCCACCTGGTGTGAGTTCTGGTATCTGAACCAGGTCCTGTGTGAGGGCAGCAAGCACTCTTAACTGCTGAGGTATTCTCCAGCCCAAATAAGTTTTTAAGACTTTAATATATTTATATGTGCATATAATATGTTTGGATTATATGCACTCCCCATTCTCTCCCCTTCAACTTCTCTCTCTGTCCCCAATAAAGTTTTTTAAAAATAGATAAACTGGTGCTGGGCATGGTGGTGCACCCCTTTAATCTCAACACCAGGAAGGCAGAGGCAGGAGGATCTCTGTGAGTTCAAGCCCAACCTGGTCTACAGAGTGAGTTTCAGGACAGCTAAGGCTACATAGAGACCCTGTCTGTCTCAATTCCCGCCCCCCCAAAAAAAGATAAATGGGGGCTGCAGAGATGGCTCCACAGTTAATAACACTTACTGCTCTTTCAGAGGACCTGGGTTTGGTTCCCAGCACCCACATGGCTGACTAACACCCAGGGAATATTAGTACCAGGGGATTCACACTTTTTAGCCTTCTTGGCACCAGGCTTGCATGTGGTGTATGTACATACATGCAGGTAAAACACTTATACACATAAAATAAAAATGATTTTTCTTGGTCTTTTTGAGACGGGGTCTCCTGGCAGCCCCAGCTGTCCTGGAACTCAATAGATAAAGTGGTGCTGGGCATGGTGGCATGCACCTTTAATCCCAGCACACTTGGGAGGCAGAGGCAGACAGATCTCTGTGAGTTCAAGGCCAGCTGAGACTAAAGGGAGACCCTGCCTCAAAAAGACCCCCCCCCAAAAAAAAAGAAAGGGAAGGGAAGGGGGAAGGGAAGGGAAAAGGGAAGGAAAGGAAAGAAAAAGTAGGGGCTGGAGAGAGGGCTCAGCAGTTAAGAGCACTAACTGCTCTTGCACAGGACCCGGGGTTTTATTCCCAGCACCCACGTGGTGGCTAAGAACCGTCTAACTCCAGTTCCAGGGGAATCAGATGCCCTTTTCTGACCGCCCCCCCCAATACACTCATTGGCTAAGAACCGTCTAACTCCAATTCCAGGGGAATCCGATGCCCTCTTCTGACCCCCCCTCCCCCAATACACTCATACACATAAAATAATAAAAATTTAAAAAAAAGAAAAGTTAAATACCAATATCAGCTTACATCCTTCTCGTCACAAACTTCCATTAGGAATTCAGCAAATAAGGCCCGGCATGGTGGCGCACATCTTTAATCCCAGCACGCCTTTAGTCCCAGAACTTAGGAGGCAGAGACAGGCAGATCTCTGTGAGTTCAAGGCCAGCCTGGTCTACATAGCAAGCTCCAGGCAAGCTAGGATTAAAAGGGAGACCCTAGCCGGGCGTGGTGGCACACAGCCTGGACCTATATAGACAAAGCTGGCCTTGAACTCACAAAAATCTACCTGCCTCTGCCTCTGCCTCTCAAGTGCTGGGATTAAAGGTGTGTACCACCATGCTCAGATTAAGAGAATGGCTATTTTTGAAGGAACTTTTATATAAACTCAGCACCCTCTGATACTGAATTATATATATAGTCTGAGACAGAGTCTCACTTTGTAGCCTAGGCTGGCCTCACCCTCCTGAATGTTGTATTTATAGACATGAGATATCATGTCTAGCTGAGTAATCTTTAAAAATGCATACTGCCCGGCGTGGTGGCGCACACCTTTAATCCTAGCACCCTGGAGGTAGAGGCAGGCGGATCCCTGAGTTCAAGGCCAGCCTGGTCTACAGAGTAAGCTCCAGGCCAGCTGGGACTTAAAGGGAGATCCTGTCTCAAAAATACCCCCCCAAAAAATGCATACTTATATTTATTAATGTAATTCTTTCACACTGATTAATGTGTGAGAGCATATTTATGCTACAGCATGCATATGGAGGTCTGAGGACAACTTGCAAGAATGGTTCTCCTCAAGCCGGGCATGGTGGCACACGCCTTTAATCCGAGCACTTGGGAGGCAGAGGCAGGCGGATCTTTGTGAGTTCAAGGCCAGCCTGGTCTACAGAGTGAGTTCCAGGACAGCTGGGACTACAGGGAGCCCCTGTCTCAAAAAGACTAAAAAAAAAAAAAAAAAAAGAATGGTTCTCCTCTTACCAGGTAAGGTTCCGACAGTGAATGCACTCGAGGCTTGGCAGGCAAGTATCTTTTACCGAAACGTAGGAAGAATACCATGCTTGGCCACGCCCTCTTATTTTTAAGGTTGTGCTAGGAATTGAACCTAGGAACTCATGAATGCTGAGCACGTTCTCTACTGCTAAGCTAAGTCCCCAGCTTCCCCTATCACATAATTCTAATCCAAATTACTCAACAGAATTCTGAATTTAAGCTAGACATAGTGGCACATGTCTGTAATCTCAGTATTCTGGAGGCTGAGGCAGAAGCATCACAAGTTTGAGGCCAACCTAGACTATACTGTGAGGCCTTGTTTAAAATAACATAAATCACATAATATAAATAACTAATCCTAAATCAATACATTTTAAACCTTTGACGAAGGACCAGCCAAAGGTTGTCTATGTTCCCTAGGTTAACTTGGTACGTGTGTGTTGCCTAATAAGTTATGGCAATTCAAATAACTTATTTAAAAGGTTCCAATTATGAGTGGGGTCTGGGAGAGATGGCCTAGCGTGTTAATTGAGCGCCGACCACTCTTACATAGGACCAGGGGGTTTGGCTCGCCCAGTCACCCACTTTGGAGCTAAGAACCATCTGAAAACTCCAATTCCAGCAGGAGAACTCCATTCGCAGGGGATCTCACACCACCCGTTCTTCTTGACCTCCGCGGCATTGCACCAGCACTATGCAGCATCGACAGTAGCATTCAATGACACATAGGATCACATAATAAATTACTTTAACACAAAAAGTTTCGCAATTTCATTGATACTATACTCCTATTTTTTTTTGTTTTTGCTACAATACCTATAATGACAGCACACAGGTAATCTATAAAACCTCCTTGTGCTGGGCCTGGTGGTACAAACCTGTAATCCACGCTATGAAGGAAGCTAAGACAGGATAGAAATTTCAAGGCCTGCTTCACCTACAAAGTGAGTTTAATGCCAGCCTGGACCAATTGGTGACATTGTTGGCCATGCCCACATATAAAGGGGCTACCGACCATCAAAAATAAAAAAAAAAAAAAAAAAAAAAAACAAAAAAAAAAAAAAAAAGAGCAGCTACGGGATGTTGCTCAGTAGGCGTGCACTTGCCTCACAAGTATGAGGCTCTACATTTAATTCTCATTGCCTCTCCCCTCCTCCCCCCTCCCTTCCCTCTTCTCCTCCTCTCTCTCTCTCTCTCTCTCTCTCTCTCTCTCTCTCTCTCAGGCTTGGTGGTAGGCCTATAACCCAGCACTTAGGAGGTTGAAGTAGGAGGATCAGAAGTTCAAGGCCAGCCTTAGCTATATATCCAGTTTGAGGTATATATCCAGTTTGAGGCCAAGTTAGGTTATGGGACCCTTTCTCAAAATAAACAGACTAAACCACCTTTGTTTGTTCTATGACCTGACCACTTTAGGGTTTTCTTCCCCTTCTCCCAGAACACTGGGGAAGAAATTAGTGACACTGTCCAATAACTATCCTAAAAATGACCTGTTGCTTTTAATATGTATGTGTGTGTCTGTGGTGTGTGTGTGGTGTGTCTCTGTAAGTGTATGCATGTTCAAAAGTGTATGGGTGCACATGTGTGTGGTGAGTGGAAGCCTAAAGTTGATGCCAGCTTTCTCTGAGGGATCCATTGTCTCCATCTTCCAAGTCCTGGAATTACAGGTAGGCTACCCTACCCAGCATTTACATGGATCCTGGGGATCCAAGCTGCAATCATACTAAGTGCTTTACCTGTGGAGCCATCTCCACAGCATCTCCCTGCCTTTTTTCATCATACTGGGGATTGAAACAAAGGCCTCTGGCATGCTAGGCAAGTATCCCACCATTGAGGATCATCCTAGTCCTTTTATTTATTTTTATTACTCACATTAGTATGTATGTGAACGTATTTGGATGTGAGTGGACCTGTATCATGCAATGCCCACAGAGGTCAGAAGAGGTCAGATCTGCTGTAACTGGAGTTAAGGACAATTATCAGCTGCCATGTGGGTGCTTGTCTTTTGCAAGCACAGCTAGTGTTCTTAATCACTGAGCCATCTCTCCAGCACCCCAGCCCTTTAAAAAAAAATTGGGGAGCTGAGCGTGGTGGTTCACGATTTTAATCCTAGCACTTGGGAGGTAGAGGCAGGCGGATCTCTGTGAGTTCAAGTCCAACCTGGTCTACATAGGGAGCTCTAGGCCAGCTGGGACTAAAGGGAGACCCTGTCTCAAAAAGACAAAAAAAAATTGGGGGAGGTCTTTTTGAGACATACCTTCTCACTACATAGACCAGGCTGGCCTCAATCTCAAGAGATTCTCCTGCCTCTGTCTCCCAAATGTAGGGATGAAAGGCACGAGCCACCATACCCAGTTCTACAAGATTCTTCTTCATTAACTAATTTTGAGACTGGGTCTCTTGTAGCTCAGACTTTGAACTCCCTGAACCTTCACCTCCCCCAAGTGCTAGTATTATAAATTGCCCAGGGTGGCCTTGAAATTTTCATCCTCCTGCCTCAGGCCTCCTGGGTTTAATATAAGCCTACTTGACTAGATACTTTTTTTTTTTTTTATCTTACACTACAGCCCATGCTGGGCTGGCACTCACTATGTAGCGCAGACTTGCTTTAAACCCAGATTCTCCTGTTTCACCCTCCCAGATGCTGGGATGATGGACACAAACCACATGCCCAACCCATCTTGCTTCTTTTGAATTCAGTAGAATTCATTCTGTAGGTTGTGGGTGTCAGGTAGAACTGAGATTACTTATATGTATGTTTTCTCTCAGCAACAAGACACAGAGATGATACAAGCATGGTCTGGTAGGACAGAATTTCAGCTAAAAATATTATACATACACACAAAGTACTGCTACTAGAGAGAACACAGATCTGTGTGATTCCTATGCTACACTATACACAGTATAATTGAGCAACCCAGCCCTGTTCTATACTATCTCTCTTATTAGGCTAATTTAAATCTTAGAAACATGACAAATTCTTCATATTTTATGGATCTTAGATCTCTTTAAGCATTTGACAAGATTTTGGCATTTTCCAGACTTAAGAATCCTAAAGAAAAAGAAAAGAAACAGATGACAGGAACAAGAAAAATGTCTAACACATTTAATCCACTTTCTTCATCTCTGGAGGCTTCGTACTATAGAAAGAGAAACTGAAGGTGAGCGTGTTTTATGGCGTGTCATCACAGCACTTGGGAGGCTGAGCAGTTAGTGACTAAAGATTCATAGACAAGGATTCTGAGACTATGAAAGCCAGAGTCCAGTCTTCATTTTAATGTGATTTCACTTTTCTACCAGTGTTGGTATTTTAGACAGTGGCAAACAAATATTGTAAAAAGACTGAGTGTAAATTCCTGTCTCTAGTCTGGCAGGGATGACCTATTTATAGAACATGCTTCTTGCAAAGGATCTCCTTCATCCCACTCCTGAAGAGAAAAACGGGAAAAGAAGCACCTATGCAGATAGCCCCAATTCCTACATGGGGGTGAACTGCCCAGAATGCAATGAAATCCCCATAGTCTTCAGGACAAACTGTAGTCTTATGTGTTGGCTGCTCTAGTGTCCTCTGCCAGCCATCACAGGGAGAAAAGAAAGGCTTACAGAAGGGGGCTCTTCAAGAGAAAGCAGCACTAAGGCACCCTCAGTCAAGATGAGTGGGAACCATCCAGTACGCCCGGCTCAGTAAACACATTGTAGCTTAAAAAAATTCTAGTTCTTGGTCTACCAGTCTACTAATTAAAAAAAAAAAATTTTTTTTTTTGGTCTTTTCGAGACAGGGTCTCCCTGTAGTCAGTCCCAGCTGTCCTGGAACTTGCTCTGTAGACCAGGCTGGTACTTGAACTCACAGAGATCCACCTGCCTCTGCCTCCCGAGTGCTAGGATTAAAGGCGTGCGCTACCACGCCCTGCTAAAAAATATTTTCAAAAATATTTTATTATTTTTATTTCATGTACATGTACATGAGTGTATTGCCTGAATGTGTTAAAGTACATCCATGTCATGCAACACCTGCCAAGATCAGAGGTGTTGAATTCTCCTGGAGTTACAGATCGTTGTTAGCTGCCTTGTGGGTGCTGGGAATTGAACCTGGGTCCTCTGCAAGAGCAGCCAGTGCCCTTAACTACCGAGCCATCTCTCCAGCCCTATTATTTATTATTTTTATGTGTATGAGTGTATTGCCTGCGAGTACATAAGCGCACCCGTGTTGTGCAATGCCTGCAGAAGTCAGACGAAGAAATCGGATCCTCTGGAGCTAGAGTTCTGGACTGCTGTTAGCTGCCATTCAGGTGCTGGGACCTGCACCCAAGTCTTCTGCAACAGCAGTCAGTGCTCTTAATTGCTGAGTCTTCTCACTAGCTCCCCATTTCTAGCTCCAGCCACATGGTTTACCAGTTTAATTATTTAACCTTTCCTCAACTACAAAATGGAAATCATGATAATTTACTGCTTAAGATTTGGGTAAAATTTTTTTCTTATTGTTTTGGGGTGTGTTTGTGTTGTTGTTTTGACACTGGGTCTCACCCTACAGTTCTGGCTAGGATGGAACTCACCTAGCTAAACCAGACTGGCCTCAAACTCAGACTCCCTGCCTGCCTTTGCCTCTCAAGAGCTAGATTAAAAATATGTACCACTATGCCAGACCAATATTTTTGATCTTGAGACAAGGTCTCACTATATAGCCCATGGTGGGCTGTATATCAAACTCAGATCCTCTTGCCTCTGCTTCTTGAGTTCTGGAATTACAGGCATGTGCCTCCGCCTGATTCTGTAGTGAAAATTAGAGGAGGTACTATATGTGCCAGGCCTGGTGGCAAACACCTCTAATCCAAGCTCCAGGCCAGCTGGGGCTACAAGGGAAACCCTGTCTCAAAAAGACAACAGCTGGGCGCAGTGGTGCACACCTTTAATCCCAGCACTTGGGAGACAGAGACAGGTGGATCTCTGTGAGTTCATGGCCAGCCTTGTCTACAGAGCGAGCTCCAGACCAGCTGGGACTAAAGGGGGACCCTGTCTCAAAAAATACCCCCCTCCCCCCACAAAAAAAGAGGTTCTACATGCAACTCAGTTAAAACAGCACTTAGCATGTGACAAGCATAGTGTTAATTATCTTATTTCTAGTCAGAAGCCAAGGCTCCAAACTCCTTCACTTCAGTCCCAAGCACCCAAACTTTGGTTTTTTTTTTCTTTTTGGTCTTTTTGAGACAGTCTCCCTGTAGCATGGGCTGGAACTCGCTATGTAGACCAGGTTGGCCTTGAACTCAGAGAGATCCTCCTGCCTCTGCCTCCCCTGTCCTGGGCCTAAAGCTTGAGCCATCACACCTGGCTTTTTTTTTTTTTTTTTTTTTTTTTTTTTTT